>CALYDF020000576.1:0-36353 GCA_944474145.2 Dicrocoelium dendriticum | reverse complement strand
AGGTGCGAAAGAAGTCTACTAATTGACGTAATAAGCCTGTAGGTAAATTGCGCCAGGCGCAAGCAGGAGTTTTCGCCCAGAGCAGCCGGCGTAACCGTTGGATACAAGAGCATCAAACCTGGCAACATGCCACGATAGGAAAGATACACTGTGTTTAGAGCACCATAGTCTTTCATTCGACATATGAATCTGTTACACAAACAACAGACCGAACAAAATTCCACTACCGAGTTCCCTTTGGATGTACTCCGGGAGACGTTAGGAAAAGGTGGGAAACAAAACTTCAGCTAACGGGCCGCAACAAAAAAGGTAGATGAAAAGCGAAATACAGAAGAATGCAGAATGCTACACCTAGAGGGAAATATATGGCTGGCGGCACACGGATTCGGATTTGCCTGTCACTGTGGCCAGCCACAGGACGCTTGCGCCTACAGATGGACCGTGGGTGCCTTGCGCTGCACCACCCACAGCTTCAACCACATACCCCATATCCAGTGTAAATCCGGAGGAATAAGACCGGGAGGCGTGTGGATGGGAGCCACGTTTCATCAACGGAACCGGCCCACACTCCTTCACAGGCAAACACAAGCACGCTGTAGCTGAGAATCAATCGCACACAAGGCGGTGCCTGGACCGTTGTCCGCTCCACACTGAGTGCATGGAACCACTCTTCGAGCCAAGCATGACCACAAGGACCGTGCCCCCTTCCCTCCAGCAACGACCAACTATCTCCTGGAGCCAGTATGGATGAGGTAGTGGGTAATAGGTAGGCACCTTGTCAACATGCACATCAAGCGCAGCCACACCAAGGATATCAAGCAACAGCCATTTACTTGAGAGAAAGATAACAAAGAAAGAAATCGAGTAATGCATAAGGAAACGCGACAAAAATGTTAACTTAATGAACATATGAAATAAGTTGCTAACAGGGGATCCGAGATAAGTTCGCGAGGTCAGAAAATATGTTTTACGGATATATATATATATATGCGAACGGTGACAGGCTACTCTCACTGTGTGCCACTCACGGCCTGACGATCACGAACACTCGGTTTGCACTGAGTGCGAGTGATATAGCAACCTGGACGCACCCACGGAGTGGTCACGCTCACCTGCTCGACTATGTCATCGTACGTCAGCGTGATATGCATGAAGTGCGTATGACACGTGTACTGCGTGGAGCCGGGTGTGGCACTGATCACAAATTGGTGAGGGCCAGACTGTACATATATTTTCGTAAATCTATGTATTGCACTCCCGCCGTGAATCGGCGTAAATTTAACATTCTCTCCCTCGGTACTGTGACGAAACGTACTGATGTGGAGAAGGTGATGGCTGCACGACTGTGTGGTGATGTGGACTGCATAGCCACAGTGCGCGACCTGTGGCACCACATTCGTGACCAGGTGACAGTTGCTGCGGAGGAGACCATCGGGCGCGTAAACTGTAAGCGGTCTGATTGGTTTGATGACAACAATGCGACGATTGGCGCATGGTTGTCGGAGAAGAATGCAGCATTTTCTGCACATGCTGCAGATCCAGTGACTTGGGAAAGAGTAGTCAGTTTCGAAAACTTCGACGGCGACTGACCCGAGAGCTCCGTCGCATTAAAAATGCATGGTGGACGGAGAAGGCGAAGCAGATGGAATGCTACGCCGAACGCCGCCAACACAAGGAATTCTTTGACTCCTTGAAGGCGATTTATGGACGGAGATGGGAGCAGCTGAGGACACTGATCGATGGTAGTTCAGGCGCTACCTGCACACAGACTGCAGACATAATGCAGATCTGGCGAAAACACTTTGACTGTCTCTTGAACAACCGTTCAGAGATCGACTGGCCTGCATTGAACTGCCTGAAGCAGCACGATGTGAAGACGAGTCTGGCGGACACACCGACACTGGATGAGACGCAGAGAACACTTGCTCAGCTGCGAAACGGTAAGTGCGCTGGGGCCGACGGGATCCTGCCTGAAGTATTGAAACACGGCGGACCCGCGTAGGTGATTGCGCTGCACCAATTGGTGCAACGTGTAGGGATTGAGGAGGAGGCGCCTCCTGAGCTGAAGGATGCTCTTGTGCTACCATTGTACAAGGGTAAAGGGAGCAAGCAAAGTTGCACGAATTATCTTGGCATCAACTTGCTGATTTGTGTGGGAAAGGTGATTGCCCGAATCCTGCTCAACCGCCTCGACAGTCAGGTTGTGGAACCGAACGTGGCGGAAGAGCAATGTGGATTCCGTTCGGGTCGCAGCACTATAGATATGGTGTTTGCGGCTCATCAGTTGCAGGAGAAGTGCAGAGAACGACACCAGCAATTGTACTCGCTTTTTCGTTGATTTCAAAAAGGCATTTGATACAGTGAACCGCAAGGCATTGTGACTGGTGTTGGGTAAGTTTGGTTGCCTGCGTAAGTTTTTAAGTTTAATTGAATGTCTGCACAGTGGTATGCGAGCGAAGGTGCATCTGAGTGGAGAGACCTCGGATGACTTTACAATTGTCTCTGGTGTGAAGCAAGCCTGTGTCTTAGCTCCTGCCCTGTTTAAGATATATCTTCATGGCATGATGTCTTGTGCTTTTGATGCGGCTTGTACTTACGGTGTTCTTGTGAAGCACCGTATTGATGGTGGATTGCTGAACATCCGTCGTTTCGGTGCGAGAACTCTAGTCTGTGGGACAACTATCCGTATGTTGCTGTTTGCTGGCGACTGTGAGTTGTTTTCACACAGCGCGGATGAGTTGCAGCATATGACTAGTGTTCTGGCTTCGACAGCTGCCAAAATCGGACTCACCATCAACACAAGCAAAAGTGTCTGTCTCTTTCAGCCTTTACCGGAGGTGCAATCTTCAATATTGCCGCAAATCAGCATTGGTGCTGAAGTATTGGAAACCACCTCCCGCTTTTGCTACCTTGGGAGTGTGATGTCGACTGATCAGCAGCTACGCAGTGAGCTGTGTATCCGCGTGTCAAAGGCAGCGGCGGCATTCGGGAAGCTTGAGTACCGAGTGTGGAACAACCATCAGCTTACTATTGGCACGAAGCTGATGGTGTACAAATCCATGGTGCTGTTCTTCTATACGGCAGTGAAAAGTGGACGATGTACCGGCGGGATGTGCGATATCTCGAGCGGGTGCTGCAGAGAACGTAGACAGAACCAGCGCAGCGTTTGTAGGTACGCTGCATTCGATTAACTAACCGCGTGCTTGCATGCTAAGTCAATCTATTTCAGGTGGTGGGTTTTCAATTTGTCGTAATGCTTTTCTTTCTCAAATAAATGTCCATCTGTACGCTCTTCTATAAACCTGCACAATTCGCTTAAGCCAACCGTAGTTAATTTCGATAACATTTTCGTGTTTGTATCATTTCCGTAAAATATACTTTCTGACCTCGCGAACTTATCTCGGATCCCCTGTTAGCAACTTATTTCATATGCTCATTAAGTTAACATTTTTGTCGCGTTTCCTTATGCATTACTCGATTTCTTTCTTTGTTATCTTTCTCTCAAGTAAATGGCTGTTGCTTGATATCCTTGGTGTGGCTGCGCTTGATGTGCATGTTGACAAGGTGCCTACCTATTACCCACTACCTCATCCATACTGGCTCCAGGAGATAGTTGGTCGTTGCTGGAGGGAAGGGGGCACGGTCCTTGTGGTCATGCTTGGCTCGAAGAGTGGTTCCATGCACTCAGTGTGGAGCGGACAACGGTCCAGGCACCGCCTTGTGTGCGATTGATTCTCAGCTACAGCGTGCTTGTGTTTGCCTGTGAAGGAGTGTGGGCCGGTTCCGTTGATGAAACGTGGCTCCCATCCACACGCCTCCCGGTCTTATTCCTCCGGATTTACACTGGATATGGGGTATGTGGTTGAAGCTGTGGGTGGTGCAGCGCAAGGCACCCACGGTCCATCTGTAGGCGCAAGCGTCCTGTGACTGGCCACAGTGACAGGCAAATCCGAATCCGGATGCCGCCAAGCATATGAAGCATGCATGAAGTAGGTGTTGGCTACACATTCTACTGGGTGGGCAACACCGCCTCAGCACCAAGTGACCATGGGTCGGATCTGCAATATCCGATCGTCTTCATGGCCTGCTGCTGGGTGAACCAACGGGCATCAGCGCGCGACTGATGACTGTTCGCCTTCGACTCGGAGAGGTAAGTCTGCCACTTTTATAAGCACGTACGGTCCGACCATGTGTTATCCTGATGACACACGTGATCAATTCTACACTTAGCTATCCTCCGTGATACGGTCTGCGCCGAGGAGCGACCGATTATTTCTGCTGGGTGCTTTCAACGCGTGCGTTGGGCGTAATGCATCAGTGTGGACAGATGTTATCGGTTCGCATGTCATTGGTTCAGCGAATGCGAACGGTGACAGGCTGCTCTCACTGTGACAGTCAGAACAATAGTTGTGTTGCCACTGTGTATAGGAGTGACAACTCCCCTCAATAAATGACGCTTATGGCGGTGCGAACGCTGCCTATGCTGAGTCGATATTGAATGTTACGAGTAACGGAGCACAATACATTCAAGGATAGTAGTGCAACGGTCCGATTGATATTGGTTATCCAAATTCCAACACTGGTTTGTGGTGGTAGTTATATCGCAGCAAAGTATAGAGCGAAGCCAGAAAATCAGTTAACGATCGAATTAAGATGTGGTGCATTAGGAACAGCCAACCAACGTACGGAAGAATAAGGTCGTAAAACGCCGAAGACTTAAATGTGTATATGCACAACGAGCATCGCAAGACTAGACGGCGCACAACACCCGAAAAGTGCATAAATGGAAGAGTGAACAATGAGCACAAGGTGTCACCATGCATTGATGATGTTTTCCCGTGTGATGATAAATCGTTTTCAGCAATGTTGTCAAACTAATTGAGCACATATATAAACCAGGACAGCCAAGTCCAGCTGTCAGCATTACGACTCATTTCGTTAAAAGAGGACGGAACTACCGTGTATGGAAAAGATGTAGTGTAACAGTACGATATTATTTACGGATTGGCATATAAAATTAAAAACTGACCTGATTTAGAGGGAATATCTCCCTCGTCGTATTCAAAAGCTTCGTTGAGTTCCGGATGGGGTTCGTGAAAGCCCGGACGAACAACTTTACGAAAATTTTCGATGGCTTTCAAACGATCGGATCCCCTAAGAGAAGAGCGGAGGAACTTCTCTTCTTCTGTTCGCTCCCGTTCCTCGTCGATACGTTTCTGGACTTCATCAGCGTAGTCCCTTAGAGTTCGCCCATCAGGAATATCACTCATATTAGTGGCTATAAAAGCAGATAAGAACCTACTTAATTATTACAGTTAACTGGTTAAGATCGGAGCACAATCACATAGTAGACTCATTTGCTATGAATCTTGCGGACAACAGAACAAGGCTACAGGGCAAGTCTACAAACTTGCGAACGAAAATTTAGTAAGGTAAGCCGAAAATCCAAAAATGTCGACTGAAAGGAATAACAGCAGAAAGTTCTGAGTTCGCCTGAGAGGCCAGTGTCACACTTCTCACTTTGGAAAAAAAGCAACGTGAACATGCAGTGTTAAAGCAAAACAAGGCACCAGGTCCCAGTGGTCTTTTTACATCATTGACAAAAGGTGGGATTGGTTCATTGGTAGTAGGTCAGCCCATTGTAACTAATTGGGATTTTGAAGAGTCAACTTCAGAACAGCGAGTACCAATCATCCTCGTCATCAAAAAAATGCAAACAACGACACGTGAAAGCCTACCAGGCATTAACCATGTTCATTGCTCTAAAACTCTTCACAAATCACCTATCCGTTTCGAGACCCTCTGGGTAAGAGTAAAGCTGGCTTTCACTCTGGCCACGTATTTGCTTTTTGTTAAGCTCTGGAGCAAAGAAAAGAGAAGAATCACTAAGGCGAATTCCTCCCAATTAATAACCGCTCTCGACTCCGCTAATCGTGCCATAAGTTAAAACTGCTATCCTTAAATGGCGTGCCAGGAACCCTCTCCTTTACCCTGAATTTGTCCAAAACGGAAGTAAACTATGTACTCTCAGACACGGTAAGTCGGCTCCTAACATACCTCAGTCTGATCTGAAAGCTAACTTCATACGACACGCCGCTACCACAAAAGAGAAAGCTTCACCATTCACAAAGGTTAGGAGAAATTTCAGCCACACAGCTAAAACAGTTTTCCCGAATACGTGGTGCACTGCCTATTGTCCAAGACTGTATCCTATTTGCTGAACGTTTTGAATACCAGTTGGACACAAGTTTGGAATTCTGAAACGAGTTCATGTCAGATAACCTAGTGAAAACGGAACGAATGCACGGATGAGGTTACGTCTACAGGCAATTCCTCGATTTTGTGATCAAGAACTTAATAGACTCGTGCTTTAAGTGACAGCTAGCATTGAAATCTCTTCGAAGAGGTGAATTGCTTTCATTGTCAACACTAGCAAAGCCATATCCAAGAATACAACCTTATTTTGCAGGGCTAATCGAATGGCAGAAGTTCCCGCTTATCACTGATGAAGAAGTCGAACACTCCCATGTCATTCACTATAAAACTCTATGGGAAACTTACTTTCGTTTCGAATGTCCGGAAACAATACCACATAACGATGAGACTGGACTTTAATGTGTTGCTGTGATTTGCGTACCGCTGGGTGGTACCTTCCCAGTGCCTTCAGAGCCATTCATACCAGACAGGCCAATAGTTATGGGCCAGACCAAGTCAGTTACACAACCCTCTTCTGAAGGTGAGAGGTTGATGACCCTTATCCCTCGAAACGTAGCCATGCGTAACTACAGGTTACCGGTTATAAGCTCAAAGTTCAACGGGCGCTGAGTATGATCGTCACGCAGTGTCTCTGATTGTAGGGAAGTAAACCCGATGCTCAATGTTTTGATACCGAATGTAAACCCGCCAACGTTCACCTATAGTTGGCACTGGTCACAGGTACATAGCATATTATGGTAGAAAACATGATAACTGTTCAAGCCGGTAAAAGGCTGCTTGAGGTAGAAGTCAAGTAGGTCCTGACGAAACTCTGTAGCCACACCCCCGAGCTGAACTTACTCCCTAGTGCCTCGCGAGTCTGGCTAATAAGCCAAAGGCTCCGGATGGAGTACCTCAAGCGGGCATAAAGGTACCCGACTGTCTTGTGAGTCAGACTGCTGAGTCAAAGGTAGGACATCCAGAATAAAAGCTTTTTCTCTCAGAATGGACAGTTGAATAGTATCATCTGCCCTAGATCCAGTCGCCAATACTATTCTTGCTTCAAGTTTGGTTTTATCACTAGGGAACAAATCCAGCTACGGTTAAACAAGGAATTAATAATCTCTAAGCCAGACAAAGCTCCGGCATAGTTCTAATGGATAGGGTGGATTATATCCATAAAATGCAGCACATCCTCAGTGACGAGAGTAAGTTTCAGAGGCTCATGGCAGGAAAGGACAACACAGGGGAGTTAGAGAAACAGCTGACCGGCCGCCTCGTGTGAATGAGGCAAGCCAGACTTATCGCGAAGACCAAATTCGAAAAGTGAAAGCCTTCAGGCGGACAACTATCGAGAGTAGATGGCTTTATAAAGTTCACAAAGAAGGCGCCCCAATGTGTCCAGCCTTGGACATGGTAGGTTCTCCCCAGCATTTGTTGACCCAATGGATGATGGAGAAGCTGCAGCAGCTACGGAATATGGTTTTCACTTATTGTGTGAGAAGCACCTTTGAATTCATTGAGAGGAAATCTGAACACAACGTCACTAACGAAAGAATGATATCATTTGATGCTCAGTCGTTGTTTACAAATATTCCATTGCTCGAAACCGTGGATTACGTATGCGAGCTTGCTCGGCAACTGCCCATATACGCAACTTTTCCGGAGAATTTGCTAAAGGTGCTACTTCCTTGCACGTTAAATGTTCAGTTCACCTTCAATGGTGAAATGTATCGTCAGATTGACGGTGTGGCCATGGGATCTCCTTTGGGGCCGCTGCTGGCTGATATTTTCATGGCGGAATTGGAACATGGTCCACTTGCAACGCACATCCGTGAAACCGAAATGTACGTACGGTACGTTGACGACACCTTCGTACTTTGCAAATCCGAAAAGCATGCGGAACAGTTGTTGTAAGCTTTCAATGACGCACACGAGAATCTGCATTTCACTTGTGAACACGAACTCAGAAACCGGTTATCTTTCTTGGATGTAGAGGTTATCCGTAACTCGGACGGATCATGCAGCAGAAAGGTACACAGAAAGCACACATGGACTGGGCAGTACACTAACTTTCACAGCGAAGTACCGCTACAGCATAAGCGAAGTTTAATCAGATCTCTCGCCTTCCGGGCGCGCAGTATTTGTACATCGGATACCGTCAACGAAGAACTACAGAGAATCAGCGACGCCCTCAGGGAAAATGGTTATCCTGATAAATTTATCATAAACATTTGAAGGAACGCAATCGAAAGCCACCTAGGAGCATTGCTCCTAAGAAAGAGCTTTTCATACATATACACTTTAAGGGCGATTATGCAGCTGATGTTATCCAGACGCCTGAAAGACGCTGTCGAGAAAACTTATTTCGCGGCCCGGCTGAGAATCGTTTTTCACAAGCCGTTGCTTACGAAACCCTTCAAGGATAGACTACCGTCGTTGACCCGTTCAATGATTGTTTATCAGTACTCGTGCTCCTGTGGTACACGATATGTAGTGGTAATAGTGTGTCAGCTGTACGCCGTAACGGCGCTTCGCTGCCGCGCGACCACCACCAGTCGCGCGCGGGCTGAGTATACCGCGAGGACGCCCACCCCTACGCGGATTCGAACCGGTGACCTTATGGTTGCAAAGCAAACGTGCAGACCACTCGGCCACCGGCCGACACACGATATGTGGGTCGCACGACAAGACGCCTATCTCAGAGGATTCGTGAACACATCCCGACCTGGTTTTACAAAAGCGAAATTAGGTCTTCAGACAGCTCAATCATGTCGCACCTCCTTGAATGTGGCCACACAGCTTCAGAGAATGACTTCAAAGTCATTTATTCACTACCTGAACACTACACCCAAGGATTCCGCAAACAGCTCTTATCCATCGCCGAGGCTACTTATATTCACCATCTGAAGTCGGAATTATGTATACAAAAACGATTCATACGGTAGAAACTACTACCTTGGCCAACGGACACTGTTACTTAGTTATGACTGTTCTTTTACCTACTTAATTACTTTGGACTACTGAGCATTGCGTATGCATGTGTATTTAGTTTACTTGGTTTACCATCGTTATCGATTTTAACCATTCAAACAGTCCAGAAGTAAATCCCAGCCCGAGTTGACGCTTACCCCACAGTATCAGTTGATTTGTAAATGTTTGGGTCCGATGAGAGTTACTGAAAAGAATTCCTCACCCGGAACTAATTTCTGATATTGATTCATATTAATGAAAGTTTGGTTTTGCCGTTAACATCGCAATTGGCGCCATCGAGACATGTAACGCAAATCCCAAACAAAGGGATTTATTCCACATTGGACCCGAGTCAGATCGACCGAAATGTGGCACTCACACCCACACCTCACACTCTTGGCATTGATGTGTGCTGCGTCTCTGAAACACACAAAAGATAACAGTGTCGTGACGCATCTTCGACTCCACGTGTCTGGCGATACTAAGTCAATGACCCAAGGTATTTGTAGTGTTGATATCGCGCTCAGCAAACATGCCGAGGACAATCTATTGGACAGGATAACGGTGAATGGCAACATGTGTGCTTCAACTCAAGTAGAATGCCCATTTGTTACGTCAAGTTCCGAAAGATAAACAAAACACGAAGCTTTAAGCAAACAATTGTTTTCGATTAATTCTTCATCAGGCTCATGCAGTAATATACATTAGGTTAACGTCTGTTGCAATCGTCAGTGTAACAAAGAGACAATTGAGCAGAGAATTTAACTTGTAATCATGATGGCATTCATCTGATCACATGACTGAAGTCAGGTGAATTTGCGGAGTACCATTATTTCCTTCACTGCAGGTGGTCGGCAAGGGAAGTAATAGTGTTGGTATTAGCTTCTTCTGAACACATAAGTCCGGATTTGTTAGGCGTATGCATACTGTCTCAGCGGTGGCGAGTATGCTTGCTCTTAGACGATGGTTTTGTCTTGATCGTATTTTGTAGAGAATTTGAAAGGATATTCGTTTGTCTATCTGGTGGCCTGTGTTTATTAGATGATTTGTAATCGCACTGCAGCTTGTCCTATTCTCGCGCTTGTAAAGCCAACCTGGAAGGTGTTTCTTATTTCTGTTACCTAGATGCCTGGTCGTTCGTCCAACTTACCTGGCCCCGCACGGGCAGGTGAACAGGTAGAGTAACATTGATTGGAGATGATCAGGCACGCAGTCTTTGAATCTCGGAACTAGTAAAGGTCTGCTCGTGAAAATCACATTCAGCTGAGCCGCATAAAAGATCTTTTTGCAGTTTTGCTGTAGTCGACGTGTGCATGTCTCAGCCGCACTAGTTCCTTTGAATGGAAGTGTCAAGTAAAGCGGTTTATTTGCAATGGTTTGTTTTGATACTTTTGGTATGTATCGCTACATAAGAGACTCGATATATCGCTCCGGATATCCATTTTCGAGAAGCGCTTCTTTGATTCGTACGAGTTCGGCTTTTACGGTATCTTCGCTGCAGATTTTATATGCCCGATCGGATGAGTGGGGCGAAACCATGAAAGTTCATATATTGTCCCGTCCAATATGGTTTCCTGTATACTTTTATTTGGATTGATCCATTGATTCTTCTGATAAGGCTTGCGTCCAAAAAATTCATTTGATTGTTGTTTTCTTCATCAGCTGTAAATTCGGCATTGGGGTGCGCATTGTTGAAACAGTCGATTATATCCTGGGGTTTGGTGGTATGAGCCTGATGAAGAATTAATCGAAAACAATTGTTTGCTCAAAGCTTCGTGTTTTGTTTATCTTTCGGAACTTGGCGTAACATGTGCGCTATTCGACTTAAGTTAATAAGCACTGTATGTAGATCAAAAAAGTGCCTTTCCATCATTTCCGTTTAGGCCCATACTGAAAGCAGTTCGGAGGGTAGCAAAGAGGATTTCTATCGTCAACTTTAGTTACTTCTCCGAATGACGAAAATACTGATATCGTGAAAGTTGCTGGTGACAAGAATATCCAATGAGTCGACTTTCAGACCCTAAAGTAGATGAACACCGAACAAACAATCGCGATCGATTCCAGAAAGCATGAGCCGAACACAATCGTTATACCAGCAGCACAACCTTTTAGCGAAAAAGGACACATTGTGTTACCTGACGCCCACCGAATTCCTCGACGACCTGGAACCAAAACTGTTGTAATAAAATCACCTACAGGTGGCGAACATCAATCAAAGACCGCCAAATGATTTGAAAGCCATGCATAGATTCCGATCTTGTTCCAGTGCGCGCAGGCTAAGCATTCACTTTTCCCGCTACTAAGAAGCATCTAACTTCTAAGCTTTTCACTTGGACCCCGGACTTGCAGTCCGAAATTCAACACCTAGATGAACTCATCATTATTATACACGTCAGCTGCAGGGGGAAAACACATCAGCTACTGTGCGGCAATACATAAAAGAAAAAGGAAAAAAGACATGCAACGTAACAATGCCAGCTGAGCTACCGGTAACGGATGGGCATCGTTCCGGGTAGCTACCAGCCGGCTAGTAGGCAGTGAAAAATTAGTAAGCAAAATAATATTGTGCTAAGAAATGAGACCGTGGTTAGAGGAGGAGAAAGACTGATGGGAAAGAACAAACAAACTCATAGCATGAGAGCCAATGAGGTCAGCTCCTAGCCATATCAGTAAGTGTAACCAGCCAAACATGTCCATCACCTTTCGGACCCCAAACAGGGAGCCAAGACGCTCCAAGCGAGGCCAGCTCCGAAGTGAGGGCCTTCATTCCTATCGACCAGGTCATCGCTTGGCCACCCCTCCTCTTCTTCCATCCACATCCCCGGCGAGCAAACAACGCAAGTCGCGGGAGTCGGTGGGCTGGCATGCGTAACACGTGGTCGAGCGATCGGAGTCTGGTGCGTAAAATAACGGTGCTGAGAGGTTCAGTTCCTTTTCCTGTGCCGTAAACAAGGCGTCGAACACGCTGGTTGCTAACTCGTTGTTCCCACCAGATGTGAGCCAAACTGCGAAAGCACCGGTGGTCGAATGTAACTAACCACTTTATCAGCTTGATGCACTGGCACACTAGTTATCAGTCATGAATGAAGCTGGCGAGTATAATGTCAACAAACGGTCGGAATTGCGCCGAGGATTGCTTTTGACGCCTGATACACGCCCAACAAGATGTCAGAACTGTGAATGAATTACAGAGTCACTGATTAGTTTGATCGAAGCAAGAAACAGGATCCTTTCAGTACTAGTTCTCAGCGTGTCCGTAACAACCTGCGAAGATGACTGAGGAATGTTCGCAAATAGTTGGAACCTTTGTAGTTAGCGAGCGATCGTGGGATGTAGAAAGCCAGCGCTATTAAGAATAGCGCAGTACTGTACCATCACCATGATCATACATGTCAGCTAGAGGTGGGAAACACCTCAGCTTCTGTGCCACAACACAAAAATGAAAAAGGAAATAAATACAAGAGTTGCAGGCCAGCTGAGATACCAGGGACGGAGAGGCATCGTTCCGGTAAGCTACCAGCCGGCTACTAGGCAAAAAGAAAAAAATTAGTGTGTTTTACGCCAAGAAATGAGATCGTAGGTGGAGGGGAGGCCAAACGGGATGGGGAGGGACAAAACAAATCACAGCATGAAGGCCACTGACGTCGGCTCCTTGCCATATCAACAAGTGTATCCAGCCAAAAGTGTTCATCACCTTCGGACCCCAACCAGGGAGCCAAGAAGCTCTAACCGAGGCCAGCTCCGAAGTGAGGGCCTTCATTCTTCTCGACCAAGTCATCGCTTGGCCAGCCCTCCTCTTCATAAATCCACATCCCCAGAGAGCAAACAACTCACGTCGTGGAAATCGGTGAGCTGACATGCGTAACACGTGGCCGAGCCATCGGAGCCTGGTGTGTGAAATAACGGTGCAGAGAGGTTCAGTTCCTTTTCCTGTGCCGTAAACAAGGCGTCGAACACGACTGTTACGCAATTCGAGATTTCGCTATACGGTTCGTGATCTCGTCTTCAATCCCAAGGGCGCTGATACAACTTACCAGGTAGCTGAATTTTGAACGACTCCTAGCTGATCCCCACCAAGAGTCAGCGTAGGAGGAGAACCCTGCCAAGCTTGGAGCAATGCTTTGCATTTCGATGGTGCAAAGCAAAGCCCGAAGCAGCTGACAGCCAGTGCTAATCTGTCCAGCGCGGCTTGGCACGTCTGGGAGCTGTCACAGATGAGGGCAATGTCGTTCTCCTGGGATTAGCTCCACATCTTCCAAGTCATGTCCTGTAAATGCAATCGCCATGACTTCGTCAATAGCGAAGTTGAAGAGGAAAGGTGACAGCGGGCATCCTTGTCTCACACCGCTGGAGATACTAAAGGGCGACGACAGCTTGTCGTAGACCCTCACTCTGCGCGTGCTACGCGCATATAATGCTTGGATAATATTCACATATTTATCGGGTACACCTTTCCTGAGTAGACAATTCCAATGCGCACATCGATCAACCGAATCGAAGGCACCTTTGATGTCGAGAAACACGACAACGGTGGGTCGCCAATATGTGTGACGGTGCTCCAACAACTGACGCAAGGTGAAGATGTGATCGATGCAGCCACGACCCCGACGAAACCCGGCTTGCTCCTCACGAAGTTGGCTTTCACGAGCGCCAATCAGTCCGAGAAGTATTACGGAGACGAGTAGTTTGGAGGCGATGGAGATCAGACTGATTCCTCTATGGCTGCCGCATTCCGAACGTGAGCCTCTTTTGAAGATGGGAACAATAACGGAACGGCTCTAGTCGATAAGGACAGTTTCATGCTTCCACAGTTCCACTAGTAATTCATGTAAATCACCAACAGGAGCAGAGCTTCCGAGTTTGAAGAGGGCTGGATGAGGAACAACTGGTCCAGCGGCTTTATTCAACTTCAACAGTCCGATCTCACGTTCCGCTTCTGAACGAGGGTGGATCCAAAGGGACAGCCCACGGAGCAGGGCGATCACTGGCCGGCGAAGAATCGAACAATTCTAGCCGATTAAATTGCTTTTCAAAATGCTTAACCCAAGTTGTGGATAGTCTGTCCACTCGCGTCACGTATAGTTTCACTAACACCAGGTCTCCTGTTGAGTGTTTCCCGTATCAGACGGAATAACTTACGATGGTTGCCAACGGCAGTGTCCACTTCTATCTCTGACACACGGTGAGACCACCAAGATTCGCGGTCTCTCTTCAAGCTAGCACGGAGCCTTGCCCGGAGCTCTTGTGGATGATTTACACAAGTGTGGGAGCAGCAAACTCTCGCAACCGACCGGAGCCGCTCCGTCATAGTCCCAATTGTGAAGGGAGGCTCACGATCGGAATGCGGCAGCCATAGGAGAATCAGTCTGACCTCCATCGCCTCCAAATTGCTTGCTTCTGTCATCCTTCACAGACTGACTGACACTCGTGAAAGCCAGATTCGTGAAGAGCAAGGCAGATTTCGTCGAGGTCGTGGTTGCATTGATCACATCTTTACTTTGCGTCAGTTGTTGGAGCACAGTCACATATATTGGCGGCCCGCCGTTGTCGTGTTCCTCGATATCAAAGGCACATTCGATTCGGTGGATAGACGTGCACTTTGGGACTGCCTACTCAGGAAAGTTGTACCTGAGAAATATGAAAATATTATCCAAGCATTATATTCGCGTAGCACGCGCAGAGTGAGGGCTTACGGCAAGATGTCGTCGCCCTTCAATATCTCCATCGATGTGACACAAGGATGCCCGCTGTCACCTTTCCTCTTCATCTTCGCTATTGACGAAGTCATGTAAATCGCGTTTACAGGACATGACTTAGAAGATGTGGATCAGCTCCCAGCAGAACGACTCCTTGACTTAGATTATGCTGACGATATTGCCTTAATATGGGACAGCTCACAAACGTGCCAAGCCGCGCTGGACAGATTACCACTGCCTGTCAACTGCTTCGGGCTTTGCTTTGCACCATCGAAATGCAAAGCGTTGCACCAAGTTTGGCAGGGTTCGCCTCCTACGCTGACTCTTGGTGGGGATCAGCTGGAAGTCGTTCAAAAATTCAGCTACCTGGGAAGTTGTATCAGCCCCCTTGGGATCGAAGACGAGATCACGAACCGTATATCGAAAGCTCGGGGCGTTTTTGCTAACCATCGCTACTTATGGCGTCGGCGCGACATCACTCATGCCCTGAAGAGTAGAGTGTACAATGTAGCGGTACGTTCGACAATATTGTACGGTTGGGAAAGCTGGCCCCTAAGATCGGCGGACATGAAGAGGCTACTTACGCTCGACCACCGGTGCCTTCGTAATATAACTCACATCTGGTGGGATCACCGAGTTAGCAACCAGCGTGTTCGACGCCTTGTTTACGGCACAGGAAAAGGAACTGAACCTCTCAGCACCGTTATTTTACGCACCAGACTCCGATCGCTCGACCACGTGTTACGCATGCCAGCTCACCGACTCCCGCGACTTGCGTTGTTTGCTCGCCGGAGGTGTGAATGGAAGAAGAGGAGGGTTGGCCAAGCATTGACTTGGTCGATAGGAATGAAGGCCCTCACTTCGGAGCTGGCCTTGGTAGTAGCGTCTCGGATCCCTGTTTGGGGTCCGAAAGACGATGAACACGTTTGGCTGGATATACTTGTTAATATGGCAAGGAGGCGACCTCAGTGGCGTTCCTGCTGTATTTTTGTCTCAGCCCTTCCTTCTTAGTCTCCCCCGCCAACCACGATCTTACTATTTAGCCTTACATAATTTTGCATATTAATTTTGTTGGTGCACAGTAGCCGGCTGGTAGCTACCGGGAACGATGCCCATCCGTTACTGGCAGTTCAGCCGGCTTGCACCAGTTGCATACTTTTCTCTCCTTTTTTCTTCTATGCATTGCGGCACAGCAGCTGAGGTGTTTCCCACCTCTAGCTAACGTGTATAATGATGATGATGAGGCACGTAATTAAGCGAAGGATAAAAAAGAAATCAAGTTATGGGATAAGGAAGTTTACTTGAAATGAGAGGATAGTGCCAATGCATGAAGGAAAGTGGATAAAAGAGAACCGAAGTATGAATATGCAAGTTGGCCAGAAAAAGGGAAATCTTGCCATGCAAGAGCGTAAAGTTGACGCTCAAACCCCTTAACCGTAGATTCCCTGATAAAAATTACCGAAAGCATGTTCCAGCGTGATAATGGAATTTCCGCCCTAGTCCGATCGGACTGGGGTTGTCCAGCTTCATGGAATGACGACGGAGTACAGACAACCTAGTGGGATTGAATAACCAAGACAAATCTGCGACAACCTTCCCAGTTAAAATACAGTAGGTTAGGATTAGGTCTCCTCTAAGCCTTCGGTAGTGCATTCGCAAAATAAGTAGACGTTCGGGATACTTCTGTCCCCGTAATCCCTCAACCAAACTAGTACCCACTCGTGAAACCCTGTCTAGCTCCATTTTGTCCTGGACGAGGCAAGGCGGACAAGCCTATACACAGTACTCTAGATGATGCCGAACGAAAGCCAAGGACGGAGTTGTCCATGATTGTCCTGCCTAAGTAGTCGCGCCAAGGTGTCTAGTCTCCGGGGTCACCCATTGATGATGCACAAACTGCTTTCTAACGGGGTAAGGACGGAAACTCGCATGTCGTGCACGGTTACTGGACGTTAGAACTCTCTTCCGAGGCAAGTCGTTAGGGAAGCTACGGTTGAAGGTTTCGAGCGTCAGTTAGATGCTCTTGGGTGGCAGTATCAAACTTACCCCTTCTCCTAACCGAGCTGCAGCAACAGCATCCTGTTTTTCTATTTCTTCTCATATTTGGTTATTAACATTACTTAGCCGACATTCCCCCTCTTGTTTTCTTAGTTTGTCCAGCACTCTTTCTTACTTCACATAAACCGGTCAAACAGGGACTGTTGGCCAATCCCGGTTCAATGATACACAAAAGGACAAGACAAGATACAGGGATGAAATAAGCATTCACTCAACCAGCGTCCCGTTTCGTGTACCAGTAAGCGAAAAGAGCATCCAACACTTCGATGTGATAATAGATTCTTGCGTGTATACTAGAAAAATAAAGAAGAGCAAGTTGGCCACAATATTTTCTGGTATTTGCATAGGTTAATTGCATGTTGGTAGAGGCTGATAGGAGTACTCACAAGAATTCGGGGAACATAACCAACCACATTTTGTCCAGGCCTCGCATGAAGTTCTCCATCGTCTTACATGCCAATAATTCAGAAGGAAGTTTATCCCAACTAGGCACTACACGATTTAAGAATTTATCTCTTGTATCAAGCATAAATCTCTGCAATCTCAATTTTAGACTATGACTCCGCAAGTGGTTCGACATAGCAAGTTCAAAAAGGTCGGTTGCCTTGAGACCGAAAAGACCCTACGTGATCTTGAATGTCTCCATTAAGCCCCTCTCAATCTGCGCCTCCTCAATGAGTACAATCTAAAGTTAGTCAACCAAAACCGTCTGATGTTTCTAAGCTGTTTTTCAAAAATTTGATAAAAGTGACCATTGTGTCGTCGCATTTTTGTGGGGTAACAGTCTCGACGTTAACAAGACAGTGAATCACAGCAACCTCCGGCACACCGATCTTCAAGGCTTAAGGACGGCAGCCAGTGCGCACGGCTGAAGAATTCCCCAATATCTAAAACGAAAAAGTGGAATGCTTCAAGATTTTCTGTGTCATCCGCCCGCACGGGTTATGCTAATTTCCACAGTATCGTTCCAATTTTAGTATATGTCTCACCGAAGCGATTAGGAAGGAGCATTCACCGGATCAACTTATGGTTCCGGTCCCTATTGAACTTCAACTTCAAGTTCAACTGGGACGGAAACGATAGGAGTATCCCGTGAGTGTTTCTCCTTCAGCAAATCGTTGAAACAGCAGTTTAAAGACTTTGAAATACCGCTGGAACTAAAACAAAGACCGCACCACTCTCTGTCCAAGCAATTAATGCGCACGTATCCTACCTTAGCAGTGCCTGCTAGGCTGGTTATGTGAAATAAGAAAGAGAAAAAAGTAAAAGCAGAGCAAGAAAAGAAAGCAGAGCTAAGAAAGTAGAACACCAAGAAATTTCAGTAATTAAAAAAAACTGAAAACTGAATTTCAGTCAGTTAGGAAAAAAGGAAAGCGTTGGTGTTGCCAAACAAGAGCACCGAGCTGATGCGCAAAACGCAGAGCCCGTGATTCCCAAATCACAAGATCCGGAAGCCAATTCCAGCGTTTTATAACAGCGCGACAGACGAGTTTCCGTCCAAATCCGATCAGACCGTGGTTTATTCATTCAGTGGGTGATCGCGGAGATTAAATAACTAAGCAGGACTAAATAGCCCTGACGAAATATAAGTGAGAATCAGGTCCCTTCTTATCCTTCGGGAGTGCATGGAGCACATCCCCGAACCTTGATCAGACCACATAGTTGGACTGCACCTCGCATCAGCGAGGGATATACTATTTATTTATATATTTATAAAAGTTTAGGATACGTCCGTCCCAGTAAACCTGCATTAAACTAGTACCCAATCGTAACACTCTCTCCAAGCCCATTTTGTCTTGGATAGGACATGGTGGACAAGCCTAGATACGATATTCCAAATGGTGTCGGACGAATGCCGAGAGCAGCTTCACAAACATTTCTGCCGTTAGCAATCCGAAAGAGCGGCGATTAAACCACATCAGACGAAACCCCCGATAAGCAGCCTTCTTCTAACCGTCGCCAGAATGAATGACAACAGGGGATTTCATCACCGCCGACCACATATCGCGTGGAAGGACTAGCAGCTCCGATTTGGAGAACAGAACACCTGGCCATATTTATGGTCATCAACCACTGAATGAATAAACCACGGTCTGATCGGATTCGGACGGAAACTCGTCTGTCGCGCTGTTATAAAACGCTGGAATTGGCTTCCGGATCTTGTGATTTGGGAATCACGGGCTCTGCGTTTTGCGCATCAGCTCGGTGCTCTTGTTTGGCAACACCAACGCTTTCCTTTTTTCCTAACTGACTGAAATTCAGTTTTCAGTTTTTTTTAATTACTGAAATTTCTTGGTGTTCTACTTTCTTAGCTCTGCTTTCTTTTCTTGCTCTGCTTTTACTTTTTTCTCTTTCTTATTTCACATAACCAGCCTAGCAGGCACTGCTAAGGTAGGATACGTGCGCATTAATTGCTTGGACAGAGAGTGGTGCGGTCTTTGTTTTAGTTCCAGCGGTATTTCAAAGTCTTTAAACTGCTGTTTCAACGATTTGCTGAAGGAGAAACACTCACGGGATACTCCTATCGTTTCCGTCCCAGTTGAACTTGAAGTTGAAGTTCAATAGGGACCGGAACCATAAGTTGATCCGGTGAATGCTCCTTCCTAATCGCTTCGGTGAGACATATACTAAAATTGGAACGATACTGTGGAAATTAGCATAACCCGTGCGGGCGGATGACACAGAAAATCTTGAAGCATTCCACTTTTTCGTTTTAGATATTGGGGAATTCTTCAGCCGTGCGCACTGGCTGCCGTCCTTAAGCCTTGAAGATCGGTGTGCCGGAGGTTGCTGTGATTCACTGTCTTGTTAACGTCGAGACTGTTACCCCACAAAAATGCGACGACACAATGGTCACTTTTATCAAATTTTTGAAAAACAGCTTAGAAACATCAGACGGTTTTGGTTGACTAACTTTAGATTGTACTCATTGAGGAGGCGCAGATTGAGAGGGGCTTAATGGAGACATTCAAGATCACGTAGGGTCTTTTCGGTCTCAAGGCAACCGACCTTTTTGAACTTGCTATGTCGAACCACTTGCGGAGTCATAGTCTAAAATTGAGATTGCAGAGATTTATGCTTGATACAAGAGATAAATTCTTAAATCGTGTAGTGCCTAGTTGGGATAAACTTCCTTCTGAATTATTGGAATGTAAGACGATGGCGAACTTCATGCGAGACCTGGACAAAATGTGGTTGGTTATGTTCCCCGAATTCTTGTGAGTACTCCTATCAGCCTCTACCAACATGCAATTAACCTATGCAAATACCAGAAAATATTGTGGCCAACTTGCTCTTCTTTATTTTTCTAGTATACACGCAAGAATCTATTATCACATCGAAGTGTTGGATGCTCTTTTCGCTTACTGGTACACGAAACGGGACGCTGGTTGAGTGAATGCTTATTTCATCCCTGTATCTTGTCTTGTCCTTTTGTGTATCATTGAACCGGGATTGGCCAACAGTCCCTGTTTGACCGGTTTATGTGAAGTAAGAAAGAGTGCTGGACAAACTAAGAAAACAAGAGGGGGAATGTCGGCTAAGTAATGTTAATAACCAAATATGAGAAGAAATAGAAAAACAGGATGCTGTTGCTGCAGCTCGGTTAGGAGAAGGGGTAAGTTTGATACTGCCACCCAAGAGCATCTAACTGACGCTCGAAACCTTCAACCGTAGCTTCCCTAACGACTTGCCTCGGAAGAGAGTTCTAACGTCCAGTAACCGTGCACGACATGCGAGTTTCCGTCCTTACCCCGTTAGAAAGCAGTTTGTGCATCATCAATGGGTGACCCCGGAGACTAGACACCTTGGCGCGACTACTTAGGCAGGACAATCATGGACAACTCCGTCCTTGGCTTTCGTTCGGCATCATCTAGAGTACTGTGTATAGGCTTGTCCGCCTTGCCTCGTCCAGGACAAAATGGAGCTAGACAGGGTTTCACGAGTGGGTACTAGTTTGGTTGAGGGATTACGGGGACAGAAGTATCCCGAACGTCTACTTATTTTGCGAATGCACTACCGAAGGCTTAGAGGAGACCTAATCCTAACCTACTGTATTTTAACTGGGAAGGTTGTCGCAGATTTGTCTTGGTTATTCAATCCCACTAGGTTGTCTGTACTCCGTCGTCATTCCATGAAGCTGGACAACCCCAGTCCGATCGGACTAGGGCGGAAATTCCATTATCACGCTGGAACATGCTTTCGGTAATTTTTATCAGGGAATCTACGGTTAAGGGGTTTGAGCGTCAACTTTACGCTCTTGCATGGCAAGATTTCCCTTTTTCTGGCCAACTTGCATATTCATACTTCGGTTCTCTTTTATCCACTTTCCTTCATGCATTGGCACTATCCTCTCATTTCAAGTAAACTTCCTTATCCCATAACTTGATTTCTTTTTTATCCTTCGCTTAATTACGTGCCTCATCATCATCATTATACACGTTAGCTAGAGGTGGGAAACACCTCAGCTGCTGTGCCGCAATGCATAGAAGAAAAAAGGAGAGAAAAGTATGCAACTGGTGCAAGCCGGCTGAACTGCCAGTAACGGATGGGCATCGTTCCCGGTAGCTACCAGCCGGCTACTGTGCACCAACAAAATTAATATGCAAAATTATGTAAGGCTAAATAGTAAGATCGTGACTGGCGGGGGAGACTAAGAAGGAAGCGCTGAGACAAAAATACAGCAGGAACGCCACTGAGGTCGCCTCCTTGCCATATTAACAAGTATATCCAGCCAAACGTGTTCATCGTCTTTCGGACCCCAACCAGGGAGCCGAGACGCTCCAAGCGAGGCCAGCTCCGAAGTGAGGGCCTTCATTCCTATCGACCAGGTCATCGCTTGGCCAACTCTCCTCTTCTTCCATTCACACCTCCGGCGAGCAAACAACGCAAGTCGCGGGAGTCGGTGAGCTGGCATGCGTAACACGTGACCGGGCGATCGGATCCTGGTGCGTGAAATAACGGTGCTGAGAGGTTCAGTTCCTTTTCCTGTGCCGTAAACAAGGCGTCGAACACGCTGGTTGCTAACTCGGTGATCCCACCAGATGTGAGTTATATTACGAAGGCACCGGTGGTCGAGCGTAAGTAGCCTCTTCATGTCCGCCGATCTTAGGGGCCAGCTTTCCCAACCGTACAATATTGTCGAACGTACCGCTACATTGTACACTCTACTCTTCAGGGCATGAGTGATGTCGCGCCGACGCCATAAGTAGCGATGGTTAGCAAAAACGCCCCGAGCTTTCGATATACGGTTCGTGATCTCGTCTTCGATCCCAAGGGGGCTGATACAACTTCCCAGGTAGCTGAATTTTTGAACGACTTCCAGCTGATCCCCACCAAGAGTCAGCGTAGGAGGCGAACCCTGCCAAACTTGGTGCAACGCTTTGCATTTCGATGGTGCAAAGCAAAGCCCGAAGCAGTTGACAGGCAGTGGTAATCTGTCCAGCGCGGCTTGGCACGTTTGTGAGCTGTCCCATATTAAGGCAATATCGTCAGCATAATCTAAGTCAAGGAGTCGTTCTGCTGGGAGCTGATCCACATCTTCTAAGTCATGTCCTGTAAACGCGATTTACATGACTTCGTCAATAGCGAAGATGAAGAGGAAAGGTGACAGCGGGCATCCTTGTGTCACATCGATGGAGATATTGAAGGGCGACGACATCTTGCCGTAAGCCCTCACTCTGCGCGTGCTACGCGAATATAATGATTGGATAATATTTACATATTTCCCAGGTACAACTTTCCTGAGTAGACAGTCCCAAATTGCACGTCTATCCACCGAATTGAATGCTACTTTGCCATCGAGGAACACGACAACGGCGGGTCGCCAATATATGTGACGGCGTTCCAACAACTGACTCAAAGTAATTATGTGGTCAATGCAGCCACGACCTAGAAGAAACCCGGCTTGCTCTTCACGAATCTGGCTTTCACGAGTGTCAGTCAGTCTGTGAAGGATGACAGAAGCAAGCAATTTGGAGGCGATGGAGGTCAGACTGATTCTCCTATGGCTGCCGCATTCCGATCGTGAGCCTCCCTTCACAATTGGGACTATGACGGAGCGGCTCCGGTCGGTTGCGAGAGTTTGCTGCTCCCACACTTGTGTAAATCATCCACAAGAGCTCCGGGCAAGGCTCCGTGCTAGCTTGAAGAGAGACCGCGAATCTTGGTGGTCTCACCGTGTGTCAGAGATAGAAGTGGACACTGCCGTTGGCAACCATCGTAAGTTATTCCGTCTGATACGGGAAACACTCAACAGGAGACCTGGTGTTAGTGAAACTATACGTGACGCGAGTGGACAGACTATCCACAACTTGGGTTAAGCATTTTGAAAAGCAATTTAATCGGCTAGAATTGTTCGATTCTTCGCCGGCCAGTGATCGCCCTGCTCCGTGGGCTGTCCCTTTGGATCCACCCTCGTTCAGAAGCGGAACGTGAGATCGGACTGTTGAAGTTGAACAAAGCCGCGGGACCAGATGATCCTCCTCCAGCCCTCTTCAAATTCGGAGGCTCTACTCTTGTTGATGCCTTACATGAATTACTAGTGAAACTGTGGGAGCAGGAGACTGTCCCAATCGACTAGAGCCGTTCCGTTATTGTTCCCATCTTCAAAGGAGACCCGCATTCGGAATGCGGCAACCATAGAGGAATCAATCTGATCTCCATCGCCTCCAAACTACTTGCCCCTGTAATCCTTCACGGACAGACTGGCGCTCGTGAAAGCCAGATTCGTGAGGAGCAAGCCGGGTTTCGTCGGGGTCGTGGCTGCATCGAGCACATATTCACCTTGCGTCAGTTGTTGGATCACCACCACACCTATTGGCGACCCACCGTTGTCGTGTTTCTGGACATCAAAGGTGCCTTCGATTCGGTTGATCGATGTGCCCTTTGGAATTGTCTACTCAGGAAAGGTGTGCCCGATAAATATGTAAATATTATCCAAGCATTATATGCGCGTAGCACGCGCAGAGTGAGGGTCTACGACAAGCTGTCGTCGCCCTTTAATATCTCCAGCGGGGTGAGACAAGGGTACCCGCTGTCACCTTTCCTCCTCAACTTCGCTATTGACGAAGTCATGGAGATTGAATTTACAGGACATGACTTGGAGGGTGTGGAGCTACTCCCAGGAGAACGACATTGCCCTCAGTTGTGACAGCTCACATACGTGCCAAGCTGCACTGGACAGACTAGCACTAGCTGTCAGCCGCTTCGGGCTTTGCTTTGCACCATCGAAATACAAAGCGTTCCTCCAAGATTGGCACGGATCGCCTCCTGCGCTGACCCTTGGTAGGGATCAGCTAGGAGTCGTTCAAAATTCAGCTACCTGGTAAGTTGTATCAGCGCCCTTGGGATTGAAGACGAGATCACGAACCGTATAGCGAAATCTCGAATTGCGTAACAGTCGTGTTCGACGCCTTGTTTACGGCACAGGAAAAGGAACTGAACCTCTCTGCACCGTTATTTCACACACCAGGCTCCGATGGCTCGGCCACGTGTTACGCATGTCAGCTCACCGATTTCCACGACGTGAGTTGTTTGCTCTCTGGGGATGTGGATTTATGAAGAGGAGGGCTGGCCAAGCGATGACTTGGTCGAGAAGAATGAAGGCCCTCACTTCGGAGCTGGCCTCGGTTGGAGCTTCTTGGCTCCCTGGTTGGGGTCCGAAAGGTGATGAACACTTTTGGCTGGATACACTTGTTGATATGGCAAGGAGCCGACGTCAGTGGCCTTCATGCTGTGATTTGTTTTGTCCCTCCCCATCCCGTTTGGCCTCCCCTCCACCTACGATCTCATTCCTTGGCGTAAAACACACTAATTTTTTTCTTTTTGCCTAGTAGCCGGCTGGTAGCTTACCGGAACGATGCCTCTCCGTCCCTGGTATCTCAGCTGGCCTGCAACTCTTGTATTTATTTCCTTTTTCATTTTTGTGTTGTGGCACAGAAGCTGAGGTGTTTCCCACCTCTAGCTGACATGTATGATCATGGTGATGGTACAGTACTGCGCTATTCTTAATAGCGCTGGCTTTCTACATCCCACGATCGCTCGCTAACTACAAAGGTTCCAACTATTTGCGAACATTCCTCAGTCATCTTCGCAGGTTGTTACGGACACGCTGAGAACTAGTACTGAAAGGATCCTGTTTCTTGCTTCGATCAAACTAATCAGTGACTCTGTAATTCATTCACAGTTCTGACATCTTGTTGGGCGTGTATCAGGCGTCAAAAGCAATCCTCGGCGCAATTCCGACCGTTTGTTGACATTATACTCGCCAGCTTCATTCATGACTGATAACTAGTGTGCCAGTGCATCAAGCTGATAAAGTGGTTAGTTACATTCGACCACCGGTGCTTTCGCAGTTTGGCTCACATCTGGTGGGAACAATGAGTAAGCAACTAGCCTGTTCGGCGCCTTGTTTACGGCACAGGAAGAAGAAATGAACCGCTCAGCACCGTTATTTTACGCACCAGACTCCGATCGCTCGACCACGTGTTACGCATACCAGCCCACCGACTCCCGCGACTTGCGTTGTTTGCTCGCCGGGGATGTGGATGGAAGAAGAGGAGGGGTGGCCAAGCGATGACCTGGTCGATAGGAATGAAGGCCCTCACTTCGGAGCTGGCCTCGCTTGGAGCGTCTTGGCTCCCTGTTTGGGGTCCGAAAGGTGATGGACATGTTTGGCTGGTTACACTTACTGATATGGCTAGGAGCTGACCTCATTGGCTCTCATGCTATGAGTTTGTTTGTTCTTTCCCATCAGTCTTTCTCCTCCTCTAACCACGGTCTCATTTCTTAGCACAATATTATTTTGCTTACTAATTTTTCACTGCCTACTAGCCGGCTGGTAGCTACCCGGAACGATGCCCATCCGTTACCGGTAGCTCAGCTGGCATTGTTACGTTGCATGTCTTTTTTCCTTTTTCTTTTATGTATTGCCGCACAGTAGCTGATGTGTTTTCCACCTGCAGCTGACGTGTATAATAATGATAAGTTCATCTAGGTGTTGAATTTCGGACTGCAAGTCCGGGGTCCAAGTGAAAAGCTTAGAAGTTAGATGCTTCTTAGTAGCGGGAAAAGTGAATGCTTAGCCTGCGCGCACTGGAACAAGATCGGAATCTATGCATGGCTTTCAAGTCATTTGGCGGTCTTTGATTGATGTTCGCCACCTGTAGGTGATTTTATTACAACAGTTTTGGTTCCAGGTCGTCGAGGAATTCGGTGGGCGTCAGGTAACACAATGTGTCCTTTTTCGCTAAAAGGTTGTGCTGCTGGTATAACGATTGTGTTCGGCTCATGCTTTCTGGAATCGATCGCGATTGTTTGTTCGGTGTTCATCTACTTTAGGGTCTGAAAGTCGACTCATTGGATATTCTTGTCACCAGCAACTTTCACGATATCAGTATTTTCGTCATTCGGAGAAGTAACTAAAGTTGACGATAGAAATCCTCTTTGCTACCCTCCGAACTGCTTTCAGTATGGGCCTAAACGGAAATGATGGAAAGGCACTTTTTTGATCTACATACAGTGCTTATTAACTTAAGTCGAATAGCGCACATGTTACGCCAAGTTTCGAAAGATAAACAAAACACGAAGCTTTGAGCAAACATTTGTTTTCGATTACTTCTTCATCAGGATGTAATCGACTGTTTCAACAATGCGCACCCTAATGCCGCATTTACAGCTGAGGAAGAAAACAACAATCAAATGAATTTTTTGGACGCAAGCCTTATCAGAAGAACCGACGGATCAATCCAAATAAAAGTATACAGGAAACCATATTGGACGGGACAATACATGAACTTTCATAGCTTCGCCCCACTCAGCCGAAAAAGAACGCTGGTGCGAACACTAACCGATCGGGCATACAAAATCTGCAGCGAAGACACCATAAAAGCCGAACTCGTACGAATCAAAAAGACGCTTCTCGAAAGTGGCTATCCGGAGCGATTTATCGAGTCTCTTATGTAGCGATACATACCAAAAGTATCAAAACAAACCATTGCAAATAAACCGCTTTACTTGACACTTCCATTCAAAGGAACTAGTGCGGCTGAGACATGCACACGTCGACTACAGCAAAACTGCAAAAAGATCTTTTATGCGGCTCAGCTGAATGTGATTTTCACGAGCAGACCTTTACTAGTTCCGAGATTCAAAGACTGCGTGCCTGATCATCTCCAATCAATGTTACTCTACCTGTTCACCTGCCCGTGCGGGGCCAGGTAAGTTGGACGAACGACCAGGCATCTAGGTAACAGAAATAAGAAACACCTCCCAGGTTGGCTTTACAAGCGCGAGAATAGGACAAGCTGCAGTGCGATTACAAATCATCTAATAAACACAGGCCACCAGATAGACAAACGAATATCCTTTCAAATTCTCTACAAAATACGATCAAGACAAAACCATCGTCTAAGAGCAAGCATACTCGCCACCGCTGAGACAGTATGCATACACCTAACAAATCCGGACTTATGTGTTCAGAAGAAGCTAATACCAACACTATTACTTCCCTTGCCGACCACCTGCAGTGAAGGAAATAATGGTACTCCGCAAATTCACCTGACTTCAGTCATGTGATCAGATGAATGCCATCATGATTACAAGTTAAATTTTCTGCTCAATTGTCTCTTTGTTACACCGACGATTGCAACAGACGTTAACCTAATGTATATTACTGCATGAGCCTGATGAAGAATTAATCGAAAACAATTGTTTGCTTAAAGCTTCGAGTTTTGTTTATCTTTCGGAACTTAACGTAACAAATGGGCATTCTACTTGAGTTGAAGCACACATGTTGCCATTCACCGTTATCCTGTCCAATAGATTGTCCTCGGCATGTTTGCTGAGCGCGATATCAACACTACAAATACCTTGGGTCATTGACTTAGTATCGCCAGACACGTGGAGTCGAAGATGCGTCACGACACTGTTATCTTTTGTGTGTTTCAGAGACGCAGCACACATCAATGCCAAGAGTGTGAGGTGTGGGTGTGAGTGCCACATTTCGGTCGATCTGACTCGGGTCCAATGTGGAATAAATCCCTTTGTTTGGGATTTGCGTTACATGTCTCGATGGCGCCAATTGCGATGTTAACGGCAAAACCAAACTTTCATTAATATCAATCAATATCAGAAATCAGTTCCGGGTGAGGAATTCTTTTCAGTAACTCTCATCGGACCCAAACATTTACAAATCACTGATACTGTGGGGTAAGCGTCAACTCGGGCTGGGATTTACTTCTGGACTGTTTGAATGATTAAAATCGATAACGATGGTAAACCAAGTAAACTAAATACACATGCATACGCAATGCTCAGTAGTCCAAAGTAATTAAGTAGGTAAAAGAACAGTCATAACTAAGTAACAGTGTCCGTTGGCCAAGGTAGTAGTTTCGGCCGTATGAATCGTTTTTGTATACATAATTCCGACTTCAGATGGTGAATATAAGTAGCCTCGGCGATGGATAAGAGCTGTTTGCGGAATCCTTGGGTGTAGTGTTCAGGTAGTGAATAAATGACTTTGAAGTCATTCTCTGAAGCTGTGTGGCCACATTCAAGGAGGTGCGACATGATTGAGCTGTCTGAAGACCTCATTTCGCTTTTGTAAAATCACGACGGGGTGTGTTCACGAATCCTATGAGATAGGCGTCTTGTCGTGCGACCCACATATCGTGTGTCGGCCGGTGGCCGAGTGGTCTGCACGTTTGCTTTGCAACCATAAGGTCACCGGTTCGAATCCGCGTAGGGGTGGGCGTCCTCGCGGTATACTCAGCCCGCGCGCGACTGGTGGTGGTCGCGCGGCAGCGAAGCGCCGTTACGGCGTACAGCTGACACACTATTACCACTACATATCGTGTACCACAGGAGCACGAGTACTGATAAACAATCATTGAACGGGTCAACGACGGTAGTCTATCCTTGAAGGGTTTCGTAAGCAACGGCTTGTGAAAAACGATTCTCAGCCGGGCCGCGAAATAAGTTTTCTCGACAGCGTCTTTCAGGCGTCTGGATAACATCAGCTGCATAATCGCCCTTAAAGTGTATATGTATGAAAAGCTCTTTCTTAGGAGCAATGCTCCTAGGTGGCTTTCGATTGCGTTCCTTCAAATGTTTATGATAAATTTATCAGGATAACCATTTTCCCTGAGGGCGTCGCTGATTCTCTGTAATTCTTCGTTGACGGTATCCGGTGTACAAATACTGCGCGCCCGGAAGGCGAGAGATCTGATTAAACTTCGCTTATGCTGTAGTGGTACTAAGCTGTGAAAGTTAGTGTACTGCCCAGTCCATATGTGCTTTCTGTGTACCTTTCTGCTGCATTATCCGTTCGAGTTACGGATAACCACTACATCCAAGAAAGTTAACCGGTTTTTGAGTTCATGTTCACAATTGAAATGGAGATTCGCTTGTGCTTCACTGAACGTTTTTAGCAACTATTCCGCATGTTTTTCAGATTTGCAAAGTACGAAGGTGTCGTCAACGTACCGTACGTACATTTCGGTTTCACGGATGTGCGTTGCAAGTGGACCATGTTCCAATTCCGCCATGAAAATATCAGCCAGCAGCGGCCCCAAAGGAGATCCCATGGCCACACCGTCAATCTGACGATACATTTCACCATTGAAGGTGAACTGAACATTTAACGTGCAAGGAAGTAGCACCTTTAGCAAATTCTCCGGAAAAGTTGCGTATATGGGCAGTTGCCGAGCAAGCTCGCATACGTAATCCACGGTTTCGAGCAATGGAATGTTTGTGAACAGCGACTGGGCATCAAATGATATCATCCTTTTGTTAACAAGGTTGCTTTCGGATATCCTCTCAATGAATTCGAAGGTGTCTCTCACGCAGTAAGTACAAACCAAATTCCGTAACGACTGCAGCTTCGCCACCATCCACTGGGCCAACAAATGCTGAGGAGAACCCACCATGTCCAAGACTGGGCGCATTGGGGCGCCTTCTTTGTGAACTTTAGGCGGGCCATTTAATCTCGGTAGGTGTCCACCCGTAGGCTTCAGCTTTTCGAATTTGTTCTTCGTGATAAGCTTGGCTTGCATCATTCGCCTGAGGCAGCCGGTTAGCTGTTTCTCTAACTCCCCTGTGTTGTCTTTTCCTGCCATGAGCCTCTGAAACTTACTCTCGTCACTGAGGATGTGCTGCATTTTATGGATATAATCCACCCTATCCATTAGAACTATGCCGGAGCTTTGTCTGGCTTAGAGATTATTAATTCCTTGTTTAACCGTAGCTGGATTTGTTCCCTAGTGATAAAACCAAACTTGAAGCAAGAATAGTATTGGCGACTGGATCTAGGGCAGATGATACTATTCAACTGTCCATTCTGAGAGAAAAAGCTTTTATTCTGGATGTCCTACCTTTGACTCAGCAGTCTGACTCACAAGACAGTCGGGTACCTTTATGCCCGCTTGAGGTACTCCATCCGGAGCCTTTGGCTTATTAGCCAGACTCGCGAGGCACTAGGGAGTAAGTTCAGCTCGGGGGTGTGGCTACAGAGTTTCGTCAGGACCTACTTGACTTCTACCTCAAGCAGCCTTTTACCGGCTTGAACAGTTATCATGTTTTCTACCATAATATGCTATGTACCTGTGACCAGTGCCAACTATAGGTGAACGTTGGCGGGTTTACATTCGGTATCTAAACATTGAGCATCGGGTTTACTTCCCTACAATCAGAGATACTGCGTGACGATCATACTCAGCGCCCGTTGAACTTTGAGCTTATAACCGGTAACCTGTAGTTACGCATGGCTACGTTTCGAGGGATAAGGGTCATCAACCTCTCACCTTCAGAAGAGGGTTGTGTAACTGACTTGGTCTGGCCCATAACTATTGGCCTGTCTGGTATGAATGGCTCTGAAGGCACTGGGAAGGTACCACCCAGCGGTACGCAAATCACAGCAACACGTTAAAGTCCAGTCTCATCGTTATGTGGTATTGTTTCCGGACATTCGAAACGAAAGTAAGTTTCCCATAGAGTTTTATAGTGAATGACATGGGAGTGTTCGACTTCTTCATCAGTGATAAGCGGGAACTTCTGCCATTCGATTAGCCCTGCAAAATAAGGTTGTATTCTTGGATATGGCTTTGCTAGTGTTGACAATGAAAGCAATTCACCTCTTCGAAGAGATTTCAATGCTAGCTGTCACTTAAAGCACGAGTCTATTAAGTTCTTGATCACAAAATCGAGGAATTGCCTGTAGACGTAACCTCATCCGTGCATTCGTTCCGTTTTCACTAGGTTATCTGACATGAACTCGTTTCAGAATTCCAAACTTGTGTCCAACTGGTATTCAAAACGTTCAGCAAATAGGATACAGTCTTGGACAATAGGCAGTGCACCACGTATTCGGGAAAACTGTTTTAGCTGTGTGGCTGAAATTTCTCCTAACCTTTGTGAATGGTGAAGCTTTCTCTTTTGTGGTAGCGGCGTGTCGTATGAAGTTAGCTTTCAGATCAGACTGAGGTATGTTAGGAGCCGACTTACCGTGTCTGAGAGTACATAGTTTACTTCCGTTTTGGACAAATTCAGGGTAAAGGAGAGGGTTCCTGGCACGCCATTTAAGGATAGCAGTTTTAACTTATGGCACGATTAGCGGAGTCGAGAGCGGTTATTAATTGGGAGGAATTCGCCTTAGTGATTCTTCTCTTTTCTTTGCTCCAGAGCTTAACAAAAAGCAAATACGTGGCCAGAGTGAAAGCCAGCTTTACTCTTACCCAGAGGGTCTCGAAACGGATAGGTGATTTGTGAAGAGTTTTAGAGCAATGAACATGGTTAATGCCTGGTAGGCTTTCACGTGTCGTTGTTTGCATTTTTTTGATGACGAGGATGATTGGTACTCGCTGTTCTGAAGTTGACTCTTCAAAATCCCAATTAGTTACAATGGGCTGACCTACTACCAATGAACCAATCCCACCTTTTGTCAATGATGTAAAAAGACCACTGGGACCTGGTGCCTTGTTTTGCTTTAACACTGCATGTTCACGTTGCTTTTTTTCCAAAGTGAGAAGTGTGACACTGGCCTCTCAGGCGAACTCAGAACTTTCTGCTGTTATTCCTTTCAGTCGACATTTTTGGATTTTCGGCTTACCTTACTAAATTTTCGTTCGCAAGTTTGTAGACTTGCCCTGTAGCCTTGTTCTGTTGTCCGCAAGATTCATAGCAAATGAGTCTACTATGTGATTGTGCTCCGATCTTAACCAGTTAACTGTAATAATTAAGTAGGTTCTTATCTGCTTTTATAGCCACTAATATGAGTGATATTCCTGATGGGCGAACTCTAAGGGACTACGCTGATGAAGTCCAGAAACGTATCGACGAGGAACGGGAGCGAACAGAAGAAGAGAAGTTCCTCCGCTCTTCTCTTAGGGGATCCGATCGTTTGAAAGCCATCGAAAATTTTCGTAAAGTTGTTCGTCCGGGCTTTCACGAACCCCATCCGGAACTCAACGAAGCTTTTGAATACGACGAGGGAGATATTCCCTCTAAATCAGGTCAGTTTTTAATTTTATATGCCAATCCGTAAATAATATCGTACTGTTACACTACATCTTTTCCATACACGGTAGTTCCGTCCTCTTTTAACGAAATGAGTCGTAATGCTGACAGCTGGACTTGGCTGTCCTGGTTTATATATGTGCTCAATTAGTTTGACAACATTGCTGAAAACGATTTATCATCACACGGGAAAACATCATCAATGCATGGTGACACCTTGTGCTCATTGTTCACTCTTCCATTTATGCACTTTTCGGGTGTTGTGCGCCGTCTAGTCTTGCGATGCTCGTTGTGCATATACACATTTAAGTCTTCGGCGTTTTACGACCTTATTCTTCCGTACGTTGGTTGGCTGTTCCTAATGCACCACATCTTAATTCGATCGTTAACTGATTTTCTGGCTTCGCTCTATACTTTGCTGCGATATAACTACCACCACAAACCAGTGTTGGAATTTGGATAACCAATATCAATCGGACCGTTGCACTACTATCCTTGAATGTATTGTGCTCCGTTACTCGTAACATTCAATATCGACTCAGCATAGGCAGCGTTCGCACCGCCATAAGCGTCATTTATTGAGGGGAGTTGTCACTCCTATACACAGTGGCAACACAACTATTGTTCTGACTGTCACAGTGAGAGCAGCCTGTCACCGTTCGCATTCGCTGAACCAATGACATGCGAACCGATAACATCTGTCCACACTGATGCATTACGCCCAACGCACGCGTTGAAAGCACCCAGCAGAAATAATCGGTCGCTCCTCGGCGCAGACCGTATCACGGAGGATAGCTAAGTGTAGAATTGATCACGTGTGTCATCAGGATAACACATGGTCGGACCGTACGTGCTTATAAAAGTGGCAAACTTACCTCTCCGAGTCGTAGGCGAACAGTCATCAGTCGCGCGCTGATGCCCGTTGGTTCACCCAGCAGCAGGCCATGAAGACGATCGGATATTGCAGATCCGACCCATGGTCACTTGGTGCTGAGGCGGTGTTGCCCACCCAGTAGAATGTGTAGCCAACACCTACTTCATGCATGCTTCATATGCTTGGCGGCATCCGGATTCGGATTTGCCTGTCACTGTGGCCAGTCACAGGACGCTTGCGCCTACAGATGGACCGTGGGTGCCTTGCGCTGCACCACCCACAGCTTCAACCACAACCCCATATCCAGTGTAAACCAGAAGGAATGAGACCGGGCGACATGTAGATGGAAGCCACCTTTCATCAACGGAAGAGGCTGACACTCATTTACAGGCAAACACAAGCACGCTGTAGCTGAGAATCCATCGCCCACAAGTCGGTGCCTGGACCGTTGTCCGCTCCACACTGAGTGCATGGAACCACTCTTCGAGCCAAGCATGACCACAAGGACCGTGCCCCCTTCCCTCCAGCAACGACCAACTATCTCCTGGAGCCAGTATGGATGAGGTAGTGGGTAATAGGTAGGCACCTTGTCAACATGCACATCAAGCGCAGCCACACCAAGGATATCAAGCAACAGCCATTTACTTGAGAGAAAGATAACAAAGAAAGAAATCGAGTAATGCATAAGGAAACGTGACAAAAATGTTAACTTAATGAGCATATGAAATAAGTTGCTAACAGGGGATCCGAGATAAGTTCGCGAGGTCAGAAAGTATATTTTACGGAAATGATACAAACACGAAAATGTTATCGAAATTAACTACGATTGGCTTAAGCGAATTGTGCAGGTTTATAGAAGAGCGTACAGATGGACATTTATTTGAGAAAGAAAAGCATTACGACAAATTGAAAACCCACCACCTGAAATAGATTGACTTAGCATGCAAGCACGCGGTTAGTTAATCGAATGCAGCGTACCTACAAACGCTGCGCTGGTTCTGTCTACGTTCTCTGCAGCACCCGCTCGAGATATCGCACATCCCGCCGGTACATCGTCCACTTTTCACTGCCGTATAGAAGAACAGCACCATGGATTTGTACACCATCAGCTTCGTGCCAATAGTAAGCTGATGGTTGTTCCACACTCGGTACTCAAGCTTCCCGAATGCCGCCGCTGCCTTCGACACGCGGATACAAAGCTCACTATATAGCTGCTGATCAGTCGACATCACACTCCCAAGGTAGCAAAAGCGGGAGGTGGTTTCCAATACTTCAGCACCAATGCTGATTTGCGGCAATATTGAAGATTGCACCTCCGGTGAAGGCTGAAAGAGACAGACACTTTTGCTTGTGTTGATGGTGAGTCCGATTTTGGCAGCTGTCGAAGCCAGAACACTAGTCATATGCTGCAACTCATCCGCGCTGTGTGAAAACAACTCACAGTCGCCAGCAAACAGCAACATACGGATAGTTGTCCCACAGACTAGAGTTCTCGCACCGAAACGACGGATGTTCAGCAATCCACCATCAATACGGTGCTTCACAAGAACACCGTAAGTACAAGCCGCATCAAAAGCACAAGACATCATGCCATGAAGATATATCTTAAACAGGGCAGGAGCTAAGACACAGGCTTGCTTCACACCAGAGACAATTGTAAAGTCATCCGAGGTCTCTCCACTCAGATGCACCTTCGCTCGCATACCACTGTGCAGACATTCAATTAAACTTAAAAACTTACGCAGGCAACCAAACTTACCCAACACCAGTCACAATGCCTTGCGGTTCACTGTATCAAATGCCTTTTTGAAATCAACAAAAAGCGAGTACAATGGCTGGTGTCGTTCTCTGCACTTCTCCTGCAACTGACGTGCCGCAAACACTATATTAAAAGTGCTGGGGCCCGAACGGTATCCACACTGCTCTTCCGCCACGTTCGGTTCCACAACCTGACTGTCGCGGCGGTTGAGCATGATTCAGACATTCACCTTACCCACATAACTCAACAAGTTGATGCCATGATAATTCGTGCAAATTTGCTTGCTCCCTTTACCCTTGTACAATGGTAGCACAAGAGCATCCTTCAGCTCAGGAGGCACCTCCTCCTCAGTCCATACGCGTTGCACCAAGTGGTGCAGCGCTGTCACCGACGCGGGTCCGCCGTGTTTCAATACTTCAGGCAGGATCCCGTCGGCCCCGGCCCACTTGCCGTTTCGCAGCTGAGCAAGTGTTCTCTGCGTCTCATCCAGTGTCGGTGTGTCCGCCAGACTCATCTTCACATCGTGCTGCTTCAGGCAGTTCAATGCAGCCCAGTCGATCTCTGAACGGTTGTTCAAGAGACGGTCAAAGTGTTTTCGCCAGATCTGCATTATGTCTGCAGTGTGTGTGCAGGTAGCGCCTGAACTACCATCGATCAGTGTCCTCAGCTGCTCCCATCTCCGTCCATAAGTCGCCTTCAAGGAGTCAAAGAATTCCTTGTGTTGGCGGCGTTCGGCGTAGCATTCCATCTGCTTCGCCTTCTCCGTCCACCATGCATTTTTAATGCGACGGAGCTCTCGGGTCAGTCGCCGTCGAAGTTTTCGAAACTGACTACTCTTTCCCAAGTCACTGGATCTGCAGCATGTGCAGAAAATGCTGCATTCTTCTCCGACAACCATGCGCCAATCGTCGCATTGTTGTCATCAAACCAATCAGACCGCTTACAGTTTACGCGCCCGATGGTCTCCTCCGCAGCAACTGTCACCTGGTCACGAATGTGGTGCCACAGGTCGCGCACTGTGGCTATGCAGTCCACATCACCACACAGTCGTGCAGCCATCACCTTCTCCACATCAGTACGTTTCGTCACAGTACCGAGGGAGAGAATGTTAAATTTACGCCGATTCACGGCGGGAGTGCAATACATAGATTTACGAAAATATATGTACAGTCTGGCCCTCACCAATTTGTGATCAGTGCCACACCCGGCTCCACGCAGTACACGTGTCATACGCACTTCATGCATATCACGCTCACGTACGATGACATAGTCGATCAGGTGAGCGTGA
>CALYDF020000575.1:0-36782 GCA_944474145.2 Dicrocoelium dendriticum | reverse complement strand
ACACAACAGACTGGTGAGTGCGAACAAGGTTGTTTCCAATGGATCATCATCAGGCTAGTACAGTCACAACTATGTAGATCAAAAATGTACAAATTAATGTTTGGGAATTTCCCAGTTGGAAATTCAAGATCGTGGACAATGATTCTTTCAGTGACCATGACATGGTTTTATGCAATTGCATTTTGCATGCACAATCTTCAAAAGCCATAACTTTCGAGCAATTAGGACAAGGTGGCTACGTTATTGACGTCTATACAGGGGGTAGATTATTTCTCAAATGCGGATAGAGGTTGCCGCTGAAAACGTTCCTCATAATAACAAATAATACTTGGACACCATCGTTCCAGACTTACTAAAGAAACGTGGCAACACTACGGCGAACGCACGCAAGAGCACTATATATATATATTTATATAGATATATTTGTATATATACAATGTCAGCAAACTGGTCAGCTATTATAAAAATCCCAGAATTTCACAACGCAACAGAAGATTGATAACGTAAGCTACAAATATGAATCTGGTAGAGCTGCGAGACAAGTAGTTAAGAACCTCGTAACTAAAGACTCAGACAAGCCGAAGAAGCTTTAAAAGTTTACAAGTGAAGTGAATGATGCAGTAAAACTCTATCAGGTCAATCCTTATGTCTACCTCCACGTCAATGGACGATTCTGTAGTTGTTATGAAATAATTTACCGAGCAGATGCCTGCCTTCTTCAACTTCCATACAAATGATCAGTGCAAAAAGCAAACAAAAGTGCTTGCGGACAACACATGGTGTGCTGTACAAGTTGCTATAGCAGAGGTAAGGAACAAACTTAGCGCAGCTGCCGTATGGACTAACAACCTAATTAAATGTTCAGGCGAAACTATTTATGATGGATTTCTGTTTAAGAGGCGCCGCATTCTGATCCCCTCAAATTTCTGAGTTGAAATGCAGGAATACGTTCATTGTATTCAGCTGGGTGTTAACTATACTGTTAACCGAGAAAGATAATTTGATATTTTGGCCAGGAATGGCGGAACAACTCATAGACCATATGTCTAGTTTTGAGGCGTGAAATTCAGAGGAAATCCGGCAGACGAGGAAACAAAGGATACTGCATGATATACCTGACTGACCATGATAGAAGGTGGCGGTGCATTTATTCATTGATAACCTGAAAGATTACTTACTCACGGTAAATTGTCATACTGATAATTTCAAAGCGATTTACTCACCAACACGACCACAGAGGCAATAATGAACAAGCTCTGATGTCAGTTCGCGCGGCACGGCATCCCGGGAGAGCCGATTTCCAACGATGAACACATTTTGTCAGCGCTGTGCATCTGGCATACACAGCCAAGTGGGAATTTGTGCTTCAGCAACGCAGAGCTTTAAACGAATGAAAAGACAGATACGGCAGTGAGCAGGTCAAGAGAGAGTTATCAAAGGTTAGAGCAACTGGCGAAGTCTCGCACCTCATGCTACTAGCGAATCACTACACACATTCAAGAAATTTCCGTTAGAGCCTATCGCAGCGCCTACATTGTAAAGGATTAGAGCTCTAAAGCTGACAATCATTTACGGTTTTTGCCCAGTATCACCACAGCACGAAAGATTACGGAACAACTTGAGAAGCGGAATGACCACCCAGAAACGGTACTACGTCAGTGTTGCAAGGGTACAACTTGAGCTAACCGTGGGGAGGTGTGAGTTCACCTATTAACTGATAGTCAAGAGCGGTGGAAAAAAGCTGGGGGATTGCAAGTGTCGATGCCAGCTCATACGAAATGAAAGTTGGGGGATACGAGCAGAATTACTCAAGTGCATCTGAGGTGATACCGAAGGCAACACTGAGGATTGTGTTTGGAGCGCTAGATGGCGTGGAACAAGAAGAAAACCGTCGGAGAAACACCGAAGGCGATGCGGAGTGTCTCGGTGTATAGGGTGGGAAGCAATATGGAGGCGCAAGAACACACTTGTTTAACTGGAACAAAGGAGTAACCTCATAGACTCAGAAGAGTACTTAGTTATGGACTTTAACCTGCCAGTTGGTGTGGCAAATACGGGGCAACTTGCGCCGGGTTAAGTTTGTCGAACGGACATTTAACCCTGAAGGACTTAGTTCGGCAAACTTATGTGCCGCCAATGACAAAGTTATCTGACACTATTCAAACTAACAAACAACAATCAACAGGTTTAGTTGCTATTTATCTTATTCCAGACGTGTTTCGCAACCGATCATTTACCGTATTAATTACGACCTGAAATTGGATAGGACGATGAGTCAGAATGGATGACGAAACGAAAAACGACACTGAGGTTGTTTAGAATACTATACTATGAAAGCACATTTTGCCATTAAGGCTAGACTCGCAGATAACAATGTATTATGAAAAGGTAGTTATGTAGAATGACATAGGTCAATAGCAAGTATTCCACATAAATATAATAGCCCGAAAAACGTAAGCATTTAATAGAATGAATAAAAGGAGGCAGTTCTGAGTACATATTTATTTTCGCAACTCTCAATAGACCCAAATTTCCAAGAGGACAATTATCTGCTGAATGTTCCGGATAGGCGACGAATTGATTTGTGGGTTTTATTCCAATGGAAACGAATCAACAACAAATGCGGTCATCGTAGGCGACAGACTAGGTACTTGGAGCAAATCACTATCGCACATAAAGATGAAATGCAACACAAATCAAAGAAAGTTGTAGGCCATAGTAAAAGTAGAGGACGTACAAACTATTCTATTACGCATAATTCCGGCTTGAGGTGACGAATATGTATAGCACGCACAATGCATAGGAGATGCTTCTAGCATCATAAATTGTGTAAATGACACAGGAATAATTTTCCAGACATATGTGAGCGCACTCTAAAAAGAGCGATCTTATAGAACTATTACAATACTTAGCTTCTTTTCTGTACCAAGGCAAAATTGCGCACTGATGTCATACGGATATAATGTCAGGGCTTACATATCCCATAGTATGTTTTGTTAGAATAACGTTATTTCATTGAAGTTACAAAAAAGTAAAAAACAGCTCTGCTGACTCATTATATTATCCTGATTAACTCTTAGGTTTAAACATCCACCCCGACGTCGTCGTGTTGGTGAGTACAATCATTTCTGTGTCTTGCCTCCCCTCATACACACTCCGTTGGATTCAACCTAAGCATGCCCCAAATCCCTGTATATTCCCTTGTTGCTGTCTGTGACTAACACTTATCTGGAGATTTTATAGTTTCATTGATTGGAGTGTGTTGCTTTATACCGCATCTGGCTAAACTGCTTATTCCGCTTTGTAACGGGATGAACTTGTTGATATTTCCTGGCAATTAGTCTTGTTTGCATCTACGCTTTAAATTTGCGAACAAAACTATTGTACATTCGTATTGGAGACTGTCAAGTTCAGTATAAAATAATAATTGCACTAACCCTTTGTAAAATAGCCCCGTAGCGCATTTCTGGCCTTGAATTCTAATTTGATCCGGAAGCCTTGTTCTTAACTTTAATCCACCGCCGATTTGACGGTAAGAAATGGAAATCAGATATAGTAATGCAAATCGCGTAAATCTGGGTCGTCCTTTTTGAAAATAGGTTATATGAGCGCAGAGATAACAAAAGCCGAAACGGGCGTTCCAAGGTTGATCAACTCGAAGGGAAAAATAATTCCAACGGCACACAAGACGACTGTATTGGGTGGCACTTGTTAATTTATCACCCCACAATTATGTTTTGCATCTAAGATAGAATAATTTGCAGCAGGCGCGTCTGGGGATTTTCATAAGCTGAAACTCCAGGACGAGATCATCCAGTGGACGGTGTTATCCTCCGCTGTACACTCTCATGCTTTAGAGTCGTTTGTAGTTTCGCAGATGGGAAAGCCCCTTCACATATTTATAGCTGTCGCGGTTCGCTCTCCGGTGCAATCAGATTGCTTTTTTATCAGCGCTTTCAAGCCTGGATCTCGTATCCTACACGGGGCCATAAATAACCATTGAGCCTTTTGGGAAAAGTGTAGGCATCGAACCTTCCGAACCACCTCCGTATCAGACCACCATGTCAATTTGCATTTAAGGAAGTCTCTAAGGACTGCGCCAAAGAGCCGAGGTCCTTTTGGATCACCACCTCAAGGGCTCATTCTTGTGGGGCGGATTTTAGTATGTCGTCTCCAAGTTTATATGCGCATGCGGGCTTTTGGTGCACATACACGGTTTTAGATTCTTCTGTATTACATGGAAATAAAGCTTATTTGGACCATTCAAAAGCGCAGTTTAATTCTCCTTGCAGAGTATCGTAGTCTTTCTAACAGTCAACTGTCGCAAGATATTTATGTTCTCGGCAAAAAGTAGGCAATTAAACTTGATGAAACTTGCAAGCTCCTTAACGAAAAACAGGTAACCGTGTTCCCAACACCTACCCATGTGGAACAATGCAGAACACATCAATTGGGCAAGCAAATGAATTTTAAACTGGGACCTAAAGGCGCCGTCGAAAGAGGAATTTCCGATCTATCCAAGAACAGCATTACTAAATTCGTATGTTTGCAGCTTTTGGAAAATTACGCGGTGATCTCCGCAATTGGAAAAGTCTAGGTAGGTGACATCATTGGCTGTCACACTGTCGGCTATCTCGGTCTAACTGCCACGAGCAAGCAGTAGTTTGATATTACATGAGGGATGCTGACGGAATCTGTGTTTATTCGCTGCTATGATGCCCATTACAGCCCAGTGCAGCCTCAACTATGCTGGTTTCTATCACCTCACATAGCATCGGGAGGCGAATCACTAGGCGATTGTTAGTTAGCTCTGAACGGTTAATATTTATGAGAATCGGGGTAACGATGCCTTGCTTCCACATGCTAGGGACCTCATTTCCACCAGGTAAATTGATAGGCATCTCGTTTATTGTTCAGCAATCATCAAAGCTGTTACCTGCAGCGATGCTGGTGTATGGTGTCAACTCCGGTGAACTATAGTTGTGCAACGACATCAGCTTCCTCAGTATGGTCGTTAAACTAAACGTGACGTGTGTAAATACTGGCATATGCGAGTAGAGTACAGTTAAGTTACCAATTCTGGTAGAACTTCAGAAACTTGTGGCATATTGTAGTCGTAGAACATTGGCTGCATGCTCAGCGGTTTGAGGCCATCCATGCGCTAACATTAGTGGAGGAACACAAATTTTCTCATTCCGGAGGCTGTCCAAATACCTGTACATAATTTTAGTTAGCGAAAGCTTTTCCGCTATACTCTGCTTGTGTACTAATTGGTCCTTGTGCGCATGTGTGGTACAGTAATTACGATGCACAACATAAATCTCCAGTTGTCAGTGTTAGGGTTCGCTCTATGCATATGACATGCGCCGTGTCATACTGCCGTGCTTTCTAATGCACACCGAATAGTTGGTTTTGCATTAGCAAAACGAAGGGGCTTGCTGACCGACGCAGATTTAACGTAATGAGTATGAGGTCACGGACATGTGACGCTTGATGTGGCCGTAGTTCGGCAAGCTTATTCAGGAGACCTTGTGCGTTGGTGTATATACAGGAAGTTTCTCTTCTAATAAAAATGAGTATCGGGATATGCGTTTTAGATAAACTGTTGCACCAATCAATGAAAAATCGGCAACTACTCGTTCCTTGGGTGAAGGAGTGACAAGCTCATCTGTGTCCGATTCATGGATCCTACGAATACCTATATGCTTCTCTTTTTGTATTTAATGTTTAGGGGTATGTGCCATTTTAGTCTTCTAGTTAATTGAAGTTATCCGAACTCTTATAGGTAAGGGGGCTGACTGTGCCCGCTCTCGTTTGTTTGCTTAGCACATGCTGCTTTTATCCGAGCTAGGAATGAAGCATATTGATGACAGCATACTATCCCTTCACTGCCATTACGGATATTTGTCAAGATTTAAGTACCAATTTATCAATCCTCGGGCCACACTCCCTGTAGTTTGACAATCGGCGTAGCCTCGAGATTGATTACGCTATGAAGTTTTCCATGAACAGGGTCGCGCGAATGTACTGCCTTTGTTGCTAGTAGTGAGTGGTCGCTTCGCGTTCACAATGACTTCCAGTCTCAGTAACACCGCGTAAAAGGGTGGTCCTGGCCATGGATTCTTTCCGGTTTTCATGCAAATAGTGCTTCGCTTGTTCACACTCGCTTCACGGAATATCCGGCAATAGGCGGATGAAACGTGACCCATTCCGGCGGCGAGCTGTCCATAACAAGACAGATTCTGCTCCATTGGTAAAGGTCAACACAACTAGGAGAAATCATGATTCACCATACTGCTGTGCTTTGTGGGTGGCGAGTAACGTGTGTCAAATATTCGGGCTAAACTACAACACATATTGTCATATATAAAGTTCCAGTTGTTCACGTCATCAAAGCGTTTCCCTTTTTAAAGGATGTAACGTCTATCATGGAACGTTATTGCATAGTACTGCTGGTATACTAAGAGCAACTCTGCTTGAGCTCAAACGATCAGCTGGTCTGTATAACGTCCAAGCAGACTGGTTGGCTACCACTGCGTCTTCTTCATTTACAATGGGCCCAGTGGGAGTGGCCAAAGATCTAGGTTCACCGGCACCATTGGCAGCAGCCAAGTTCCAATCACTAATGGAGGGCGGACGAGTACCCCAGCGTGCTCGTTGCAATCGTATTGGCGGTGGTTGCTTCAGGCATATTTGAGCAACTGCTATTATGGACATTTAATGCAACGAATGGTGCATTGTTAGCGCGCTACTTAGCCTTCTTCCTCAGTTTCAATGCGTTGCCGGGTGGTAATAACCGATATTTACTCTGTCACGCTTACTGCAAATAAAGCGCTTTTGGTGCTCCTCGTCTGTTCAAACTTGCCACTAGCCTTTGGTACTTCTGCGACATTTCTTGTAGTATTCGCATTATGAACCAAACAACAGTGAAGTTGGCATACCATTGTGTAGCTTCAACTCGTTACTGTGAGATGGGAACATTGGCGATAGAACTTTCCTGCGCAACTGTCGCACGCGATTCCTATATTTTTAGATCACGAAGGAACCCCACAAACTACTGTCGATCTGGATGCAGTAACATGAACTTTTGATTAGCCGCCACAATCCATGGCGTGGATCGATAGTATTCCCATAGAGGCTCGAACGCCTGTGGTTTCCTGCAAATTGCGCGTGAGCTAATTTTCTGCGTGTTCAAGGTCCTCAAGTTCTGTGCGTCTGGCCTAGGTGGGGTTGGTGTAAGCTGCTAGATCGTTCACGCGACTGAGCTAGGCGGACACAAGTTGAACGATAACTAGTTGAAGAACGATTCAAAGTTGCTATTGCTGATTCGTCAGATGAAACGTGTCGTTAGTTTTCGTTTGAGGAAACGAATATTTATGTGTAACGTGTGATTCGTAAAAGTCCTTAATTGTGTTTTTATGTGGAAATGAGGCAAAAACCACAATGTGGATATACAAGTCGATTCACACATGCAAGATGCAGAAGATGGAGAGAACTAGAGGATGCTGATGAATCTAACTCAAATGATTGGAAACCCACATTCATTTGACAAAATGAAACTGAGAACGGCGGCCAAAAGACGTGTTCACAGATGAGTGAATGGAATGCCGAGATGTTCAAGTTCGTTCAGGGTCCTAATACTGCATCGAAATGTGTAAGCGAATCCTATGAGTTGGGCCACTCGCAATACGACCCAAGTATCGCGCACACAGGAGCACGAGCATGGATAAACAAGCACTGATTTCTTCAACTGAGCTAGCCGCTCTTTAAATGGTTTTGCGAGTAAAGTCTTGTGGTATTACCGTAAGCGTAGGCAAACTGCGATATCGGTCGTTTCTACCACACCTTTCAGGCATCTATACAGGACATCAGCAGCACTGTCGCATATAAATGGAAATTGTACAACACCATCATTCTTAGGTACACGCATTCTCGATGGTAGTGTCTTGCGCTATTTCAAATGTTTAAGGGTGTATTTATCTGGATACGCATTCGCATTTAAAGCGTCACTGATTTTCTGCAATTCCTTGTTGACGGTATGTCATGTGCAAATTCTGTGCTCCCGGTAGGTAATGGTACGGACAAGATTTCTTTTGTCATGTAGTGATAACGCACTCTGGTGTACTGTCCAGTCCACTTTGGTTTGATATACATTGTTCTGCCGCAAGGTCCATCAATGATTCCGATGACATCAACATTCAGAAATAGTAGCCCGTTTCCGGACTCGTGGGCATATGTGAATAGTACATTCTGATGAGCCTCATGGAACGCTTCTAACAAGAACAGATAACCATTTCTGCGTCATCTATGCTATTTCTTAGCATTTATCGACCGGATTCCGGAAGCACATCCAATCCATGGCGGAGGCTATCTATATGCACCGCCTCAAGCCGGAGTTAGGCAAACAATAACAGTTTGTACGTCCTCTACTTCTAACGTGGCCTACAACTTCCTTTGATTTGTCTTCCAGTGAATCTTCGTTTGTGAAATGATTTGCTCCAAGTACATAATCTGTCGCGTACGATGAAAGCATGTGTTATTGATTCATTTCGGTTGGAACTAAACATTCTAATCAATACGTCGCCTATCCGACACGATCAGCATATAATTTTTATCATGTAAACTTAGAGTCTGATGAGAGTTAGCAAAAGAATTTGTATTCTCAGAAGCTGCCTATTTCGATTTATTCTATTAAATAAGAATCTTTGGATTGCTGAGGATTAGCATTCACCTTGGTTCAGTCAACAGTATATTTGTCGGGTCAGGTGAGAGATAGCGAGTCACAGATTGCCACTTATTGTTGATGCCCGCTTACACCTGACGGAATTCATAACAAGGGAACAAGTCGACAAAGTGAAAGTAAGTATGTGGTTGTTGCCAACAAAGCCCGATATTAAAAAGTGCTAGTAACCCCTACCGCACTGGAAACTAAGAAGCGAAGAGTTCTCATAATGCGAAAACCACCGGTCGTTGCTGCGTATCGCTAAATACGTTTACCACTGTAAGGCAGATGTCAAAGTTACTAGGAAAGAACATTCACCCTTTGTACTGGGCTCTAACCTCCTAGAAGCAACGTCATCTTTTATTAGAATTAGACAGTGTGATAAGCTCAACCAAATGGGCGTCATCAACAACCTACACGGCGTTGAGTTTAACATGCAAAAACGAACCTATCTGGGACGGTTAGCCGATTGCGTGCGCGGTAATCACTGAAAGGGCGTCGGTCATCACATTTCTTGTGGTCCATCTGCAGGGACGAGGACCAAGGGATGTAGGAACGGCGGATTATTCCATGTTCAAGCATGTGCTCAAACTCCGCCCTAGCTACCTTTAATTTCTTGGGCGATAATCGGCCTGGACGGCATGAGACGGGTGGGACATTGGTCCGTATGTGGTGCGTGACTTGGGATGCCACGGGCAAAGCTATGTTCATTGGCTGAACGAGCTGGGAGTACTGCGAAATACGGTTCGTGTAGTCTGGCGCGGTCTGCGGAAAAGCCTAGACTGATGTTATATTTGCGATATCGGCGGTGATGCCACGTACACTGAGTTTCGTTACAGCGCCGACTATAATCTAACGTTTCGCATCGACCAAGAGGTCAAGATGGCGGAGAAAGACAATTCCGTTGATGGCAAAAGGGACTGCAACGATCGAGAATACCCAGCGGCGCGCGCACCGAATACCTTAGTCCAGGGTAAGCAATCGAAGACCGATTCATATGATACTCTTGCTTTCACAGGGCCTGCACAAGTCCGCAGTCTGCAAGACACCCAGTCAGCTAATTTCTCGTCCCATAGGATATCGTGCAGACCAGCAAAGGAGAACCGATGTTCTCATCAACCCGCTCCATATTGAGTACAGTTTCGTACTAGACGTCGTATGATGGCCACTTACGCTTCACCTAACTCACCTGGGCTAAAACCTAGGCGACCACTTTCCAAACCGCACTGCATTATCATTTCGTGCATGATCCATTTGTCTCTTTACTTCCAATAACGGCAGAAATTTATAGAACTGCAATTCCCCAGCAATAGCAACCATTTATCTGTGAGCGTGCATATACGGATACACCAATCATTTGCAGTTGTGTGCGCTTTCGAGGTCGTTTTAATCCTTAAGCTGCACAACTTGCAAGCGCGATGCTGTCGCACACTTCAGATGACGTATGTAAATACGCGTCTGTATCCACACGCAAAGGTTCGCCGCCTGGTTACGTATAATGTTCAGTTTCAAGTGGAACATTTGACGTCACATACACGTCATACACTCAGTTTATGCGCATGTTGGAACATGGATGTTGTGTCAATGTACTAACTTTGTGCCGCAGTTATACTCCTGTTCAAAAACCGTACTGTCTGCGGAAATAACACTTGCGTTAACGGATATATTATTTGGAGAGGTAAGATAGTGCAATGAATTCCAAGGTTGAGTGGGTTTAATGATGACAAATATGGGAAGGGTTTGACAGCTGAGGTAATAGAGCCTGTGTTAGATCTAGGAAACACAGGGTTGAGATGAAAAGCACACATAACAGGGCGTGACAATCGTTGTTAAAGTAGCTGTTTTCAAGCTGCTTTTCAGTCGCCATTGATTCACTCCATAGGCTTGATTGTTGGGGTGACTACCCTCGTAAGGCTGAGTCTAACGGTGAGGTTGAATCCAGTAGCACGCTTAGGTGCACGAAGCGTTCGTATCAATGGATCAATGAATTTATCACGGGTAGAAAAGCAAACCTCCACAATTATCGCAGGCTAAGAGTGAACAAAACATGTGAATGTATCGACAAAAACAGAAGTAGCACACAACGGTGAATTCATCGAAGTTTCACTGGTGTACGTATCTTGGTTTTGTCGTGATGTGTCTCAGTAACATTGGTTACGTCTTTGATTGCACGTTTTGCACTGTTTCATCAAGTTGAGTTGCGAATTCAGTCAAGGCAGAAGCAGAGCTGATGGAAATCGGGAGTGCGTTCGACCACCAGGACACACGCAGTGAGAAGAACGCTTACTGCATTCCGGCTGGCTCCACTGTGTGGCTATCTTCAAATGATGGTCACGAAGTGAGGAGCTGTGAATAATTTCAACAAGTGCCAACATACGTTGGTTGGAACTTTAGGATCTGAAGCATCAAAATAAGATTACTGCACAACAGACGGGGTTGATTGACATAAACACCTAGGAGCTCTATTCCACGCTGGTAAGGGAGATGAGTCAGGCTCGTAACATTTGTTGTTGCTGTTCTTTGCTGAGTCGCAAGATAAGCAATTTGATGATTTTGTCAGCTATGCCAGACCAGGATGGTGTATTCAGCATATGACCTTACGTAAGCTTTGAGCATTTGTGAACAGATGGCAGACTGAAACCGCCCAAAGCCTCTTCGCATGAGAAACAAATGCTCCTCTACTTTCCTTGCTGCTTTTTCGGCCTGATTTTAGCAAACGTGATCGGCCTACATTAACAATCTAAGATCATGTTCAAAGAAGACGCGTTGCAAAAGGTGACCTCCCAGCCGGTATGTGTAAGTTCCCTGGTTGCGTAAGCCAGTAGTTGACATTTGGCACCGTTGAACTCAAGCATGTTCTTTACTGACTGACCGTTAACCCCGTCGATATCACCTTGCAATGTTATCTGGTCGTGTACCGTCCTGATACTGTGCCAGATTTTGAGATTGTCCGCGAAAAATAAAACATCTGAATGCAACACTCTCATGTGGCTGTAAGTGAATACATGGATAAGCCTTGCTCGGAAAATCGAGCCTTGTACGGCGCCACATTGAACCTCTATCGGGTCACATAAGGCGTTATGGACTCTCACATTTAAGCCACGTTGAAACAGGAAGGTACCTATTCAACTTATGATTGGATCGCCGATCTCACAGCTATGAAGCCTGAGCAGGAGGATATTGTGCGTGTGACTATCAAATGTGCACGAGAAAACGAGGTATTTAGCTTCAATACACTCCTCAGGATCGACAGATTCCGTCCAGCGGTCACCGGCTAACTAGGTGTTTTTGGTACATTAGTGGATGTGACGGAAACCGTGTTGCCACGATGGGATGATATTTCGTATTTCCAAGTATTCCACGCAGGCCTCTGCATTAACGGATTCCTCGACTTTAAAATAAAATTGGAGAAGTGTTATCAGGTCGGTTTAGTGCGGTCCTAAATTACAAAGCTTACGAGAACATGGGTATTTGTCTAGCAAGTGGAGGACTTCAGGTTGCTGTAATCAGAATGACACAAATGCATAGGTGCACGGCACATAGCAAAGGTCAAGAACAGAATACGGAAGACTTATGGGAATAACTGGGAGCAACTGGCATGCGTATTAAGCGTCAACCCTAAAACCGTCCGCAGTTCGTTACGAAGACTGGAATTATTCGTACAACGAGGGCGGCATAGTGGGGAGCGAGGAAGATTGGCAAAATGCCACATTGTTTGCCTAGTAGGATGAGTATCGTCGGAACCCACAGTCACACACCAAACACTTTATCTGCGGTGGAAAGCCGAGTTCAAGTTTTCGGGGAGCCTTAACACGTGAAGGTCTGACTAGATGAATTCGCTAATACACATTATGATTTCAATGGTAATCACAAAATATCTGATGTTACGGTAACAATTCTGCTTAAATTAATGAATTGTTACAGAGAGACAGACAGGAAATCTTGTAATAAGACCGTGCGTAGGTAAGTGACTGTTTATGCATCACACAACCAAGAGGGTGAGATCCTAACAAGACCACCTTCCATGCATCTAGACTGCAAATATTGGTCTATTAAATTGCAATCAACCATGGTCCCAGTAGCGATTTCTATAGCATTTTGCTTTTCGCTTAGACAGGCGTAAGATTCGGATGCACCTTAAATGAGTCGCTAATACAGAAGCACGGGAGATTGAAGCGAGGAATATCAATGTCTGACTTTGAGATTTGGAGAAAAATTGCGACAATTCCAGCAGCAATTCCTACTGCTTCGGTCCTGCTGAACGGTGCTAGAAGTAGGCTGGTAGTGCGCGGCCCATTTCATCGGCATTCACGCTATTTATGCTAGGTAGGTTACTTTGCAAGTGTGTCGTACACATATGCGAAACAATGGCCTCTATGATTCTAACAATCACGGTAATAATGGTTTTGATGCAGTAGTTGGCTTGCTTACAGCAACTAACGTCATTGTTAATATCAGTTATCATCCCGTGTTCCAACATAACAGGCTACGTAGATTCTAACTCCTAATTAATGCCCATAGATGACGCAGCCAAAATACGAAGCCAGGGTTAGGAAGATCTCTCCTTTCAGCACTGTTCATCAGACAAATATAATTACATGAATATATAATTGATGCAATGATTCTGTTAATATGGCGAGGTGAATAGATGACGCAGAATCATTCCAACAATGCAGCCGTATAGGATTGATAAACTGTCTGATCAGCCGAAGACACGTTAGGGCATCCCTTGGCGTTATAAACATCACACTTAGCCGCTGCCAGTGTCTGACGCTAAAGAGGTCGCACCAAACAACCTCATCAATTTGCTGGTCAGGTTGTTTGGGTAAAGTCCGTTCCGGTTGTTGGTTCGGCGTCAGTGTTCCCGGACTTGATGGGTTTCCGCGTGAAATACATTCTCTAAACAAAACGCCATAAATGTTTATCAACTATGCGAGATGAATAATATGACTCGTGATAATTGTATTCATCGCTCCTTGCTTCCAAACTGAGCTTACGCAGCCGCGGACGTCATTCCTCCAACATAAGGATTTTCCTTGATCCCTTCTAATGTTGCGGATAGTTGTTTTGTGGATTAGATCAAGCACAATCACAATTACAGTAGCAAATATTTATACCTAAATGGCACAGTTCATAAAGCACATGGTTGGCGGCATCCGTATCAGCATTTGCGTGTCACTGTGGCCTTCATCGGGACAGCCACGGGAAGCCTACGCATACAGAAGGACCATGGGTAGCATGCGCTGCACCCCCACAGCTCTAACCACAAACCCCATATCCAGTGTAAACCTGAAGGTATAGGACCAGGAGGCACGTAGATGGGTACTGCGTGCCATCAACGGAGCCGACGCAGACTCCTTCAGAGGCAACCAAAAACACGATCATTTTGGAGAAGCAAGCGTAAACAGGGCGTTGGCTGGACCGTGATGCTCTCCATACTGGATGCATGGGAGCGTTCTTCGAGCCTACCGCGGTCACAAGGACCGTGCACCCCGTCCACTCCAGCAACGATTCATAGTCTGCTAAAACCGATAATCGAGGTGGTGGGTGTTAGACAAGTAGGCAATTTGTCAGCATGCTCTTAATGAGTAGCGATACCCGGGATATCAAATAACAACCAATCACTTGAAATGACGCAACCAAATAATATTTATCGAAAGCAGCATACGGATGAACCGATTTAACAGTTTGCCAAATGAGCATGTGACATTATTTGGTTATCAACAAATCCGGGATAAGTTAAGTATGTCAGAGACGATTATCCAAAAGTGCTTCAACACGAAAGTTTACGAATTTAACCACCTTCTGCTTAGGCGACGTGTGTAAGTAAAAACAAGCTTAATCAGTCAGACATTTAAATGACAGACATTTAAATGACCTAAGAAAGTAGGCACTACAAATATAACAAACCAGTCAACTGAAATAAAGAACCCCCGCAGGCAAGCTGGGCGTTAGTAAATCGAATGCAGCGTAGCTACAAACGCTGCGCAGGTTCTGCTGGTGTTCTCAGCAGGCCCCTTCGTCGCACATGGTAGAATTGCAATGCTTATGCACATGTACTGATCTTGCATGCATTTGTAGCATAAGCATGCTCATGCATGCAGGATATGGATTGTTGATAATATACCATTTGTGATATAATACCTCGAGAGAACATGAGAAGTAGGACGTGGCGAACAAGGTTGTTTCCAATGGATCAGCATCAGGCTAGTACAGTCACAACTATGTAGATCAAAAATGAACAAGTGAATTACAGTCGTCAATAAATCAAAATATCTAATCAATAAGCTTATGTGATTAGCCCGACCTTTGTGTAGTCTGGAAGAATGACGTGATAGGTCTGCTTACTTGTATGAGTTTGGGGCCTGTAATTCAGGTGTTCAATTTTGACATTCATAGCTGTGGTTGTACTAGCCCGAGGATGACAAACTGAAAGCTAGGTTTTTCGATTTGGCCTACTTCTTACATACCATTTATTCATTCACGGCCCCGATAACAAAGGAGCTTACGAAAACATATATTTCGTAGGCTAGGTCGCACGTGTGCACGTATTCGAAAGTTTCTGAGGCACTGTGCTCCACGCGTTACCCTTTCGCTCAACGTCACATTCACGCCCTGATTTCAGCCAGTCCGCGAGTTCGTTTTTAGCTGTGCTTCTTTCGTATATTTCTTCTTTACAGTGTGTTGCAATTTCATGCAAATCTCGGGCTTCGGTAGCAGAAAAGTCGCATACGAAGACGTTTCTATTCAATGTTGTTTTTCCTTAGTCATCTAAGCCTTATTAATTCAGGTGTCATTCGCGCCATCGAATGTCCGGTTGAACGAGGATGGAGCAAGCGTCACTTTTGTATGTTAAACTCAACACTAAGTAGAAAGTTGTTGATGCCCCATTCGTTTTGATTGTCACACTGTCTAATTCTAATAAAAGTTGACATTGCTTCTGGGACATTAGAGCCCAGTGCACAACATAAACATTCTTTCTAGAACTTGATCTCTTCCGGTTAGTGGTAACTGTATTTAGCGATACGCGTAAGGGACCCGTGGTCCTTGCATTATGAGAACGCTTCGCTCCTTAGTTTCAAACGCGGTAGGGTTTACTAATGTTCATTAATATATCGCTTACATGGCAACAACCTCATACTTACTTGCACTTTATCAAATCATTCCCTTCTTATGAATTTTGACAGGCGTAAGAAGGCATCAACAATAAGTGGCTATCTGTGACTCGCTATCTCTCACCTGACCAGACAAAAATATTGTTGACTGAATCAAGGCAAATGCTTATCTTCAGCTATCCAAAGATACGCATTTAACAGAATAAATCGAAGAAGGCGGATTCTCAGAATACAATCCTTTTTGGTAACTCTCAACAAACTCACACTTTAATTGATGACAATAATATGCTGAACGTGTCGGATAGGCGACATATTAGTAAGATGTTTAATTCCAACCGAAACGCATGAATAACACATGCGGTCAGCGCAGGCAACAGATTATATAATTGGAGAAAACCACTTACGTAAACGAAGATGAACTAAAAGACAAATCAAAGGAGGTTGTAGGCCACGTTAGAAGTAGAGGACGTACAAACTGTTATTGTTCGCATAACTGCGGCTGGAGTTGGCCGATATAGGTAGCCTCGACAATGAGTAGGAATTGCTTCCAGAATGCAGACGGTAAATGCTCAGAAATAGCGTAGATGACACGAAATCATTATCTTTGCTTGTTAGAAGTCTTTCATGAAAGCATCCTTATCTACAGTTCACATGTTATCACGAATATGGAAACGGAATACTATTTCTGGACGTGGATGTCATCAGAAACAATTATGGACCTTGTAACAAAACAGTGTATATCAAACCAATTTCCATAGTGCCGCACCACTATATGACAAACGAAAACTACTTCGTACACTTACATACCGAGCTCACAGAACTTCCACATGAGGTACCGTCAACAAGGAATCGCAGAGAATCAGCGACGCTTTAAATGCGAGTGGGTATCTAGATCAAGACATTCATAAACATTTGTAATAGCGCAAGACGCTACCACCGAGGATGAGAGAACCTAAGAAAAAGTCGATGTGCAATTCCCATTTATAAGCGACAGTGCGGCTGTTGTCCCTCCATACGCCTGAATGGCGTGGTATAGAAGACCTAGTACGCAGCTTGACTACGCATACGGTACTACAACAAGACTTTACTCGCTAAAGCTTTGGAAAGTTAGCTAGCTCTAATGAAGAAATCAATGCTAGTTTATTCATGCTCGTGCTCTTGCCTTGCGCATTAGATGGGTTGTACTACGAGGGGCAATTTTATCATAGGATTCCCGAACACATTTCGAAGTTGTATTAGGACCCAGAATGAAGTTGAATTAATTGGCATGCCGATAGCTCATCATTGAACACGTCGTTTGGCCCCAGTTCTCAGTTGCATTTTGTCAAATAAAAGTCGGTTCACAGTTATTCGACTTAGATTCATCGGCGTCTTCTAGCGCTCTCGAAGTTTTGCACCTAGCCTTGGTGGATCGCCTTTTATCTCCACATTGTGTGGTTTTGACTTCACTCTCGCGAAAACACAATTATAAATTTCCCGAATCACAAACCACACAGAAATGGTCGTTTTGGCATACGAAGTCTACCACACGTTTCAGCTGACAAATCAGCAATAACAGCTTTGAAAAGTTCACCAAAGTAGCAATCGTGCACTTTGTGTCCGTATCGCTCAGTCGCGTGAACGAACTAGCAGCATATACCTACTCCACCTAGGCCAAAAGCACCGAACTTGAGGATCCTGAACTTGCAGAAAATAAGCGCCCACTCTACCCCTACGAAACCACAGAACTCAGGCCTCTGTGGGAATACCATCTATCGATACAATTTATTGTGGCGACTAATCAAAGGCTGATGTTACCGCATCCAGTTCCACAGCATTTTGCGGCCTTCCACCATGCGATAAAAATGTACGGATCGGAATCCCGTAGGCAATTGCGCAAGCGAGTTCCATCGCAAATGTTGCTATCTCACAGTGAACAATTTACGCCACACAATGGTAAACCAGCTTTACCGTTGTTCGGCTCATGATGTAGACTGTACAAAAATGATCGCAGAACTACAAAAGACTGTTAGCAAGGTTTCAACAGATGAGGAGCACTAAAATAGATTCATTGGCAGAAAGCACAACAGAGGGTAAATACCGGTCATTCTCACCCAGCAACGCATTGAAACTGAGGAAGCAGACTAGGCATCACGCTAAAATGCGCCATCCTTTGCGGTAAACGACAATACCGCCAGCCGCTCAAATATGCCTGAAACAACCATCGTCAGTCCGATTGCAACCAGCACGTCGGGGCCTCGTCCTCCCTCAAAAGGTTCCGAATGTTCAGCAGAACATCGACATCGTTGGTGCTTGGATCTCGGTTGCTGCAAATGGTGCCCGTAAACCGAGATCTTTGGCCACTCCAGCGGGGCCCATAATAAATGAGGCAGACGAAGAGGTGCCCAACCAGATTGCACCGATTCTTTACATAGCAGCTGGTCATTTGAACTCAAACAGAGTTGCTCTTAGTATGCATCACATTCCGAAATAGACATTAAATCCCTTAAAATGAAAACAGCTCGATGACCTGAACAACTGGAACTCCATATGTGAAGGTACAAGTGTTGTAACTTAGCCCGATAATTTGGCACACCTTATTCGCTACCAACAATCACATCAGTATGATGAAGCATTACTTCTCCTAGTTGTGTTGACTTTTACCAACTAAGCAGAAGCTGTCTTCTTAGAGACAGCTCGCCGCCGGAATAGGTCACGTTCCATTCGCCTATTGCCGGATTTTCCGTGGAGGGCTTGAAGACTGGTGAAGCACTACCCGGATGAAAACCGGAAAGAATCCGGAGCCAGGACCATCGTTCTACACGATGTAACTGAGACTGGAAGTGATGAGGAAAGCGAAGCGATCACTCACGATCAGGAACAATGGTGGTACATTTGCGAGACTCAGTTCCTGGAAAACGTCAGCGCAAACAAGGCTTACCGATCGTCAATCTAAAAGGGGTGTGGACCGAGGATTTCCAGTAATGGTAGTGGAGGATATTATGCGGGCCGCAACAGACTGCCTTCCGAGTTCCGGATAAAAACAGCATCTGCTAAGCAGATACACAGGAGCGGCCAGTTAGTCAACCCGCTTACATACAAGATTTCTGATCACTTTAATTAACTAGTGGACTAAACTGGCGTATACCACCAACATATTGAATACAAAATGAGAAGCGAAGAGGTAATGCTAGGATTCATGAATCGGACACAGATGAGTTCGTCATTCCTTCACCCAAGAAACGATTAGTTGCACATGTTTCACCGATAGGCGCAACATTTTATCCAAAACGCACGTCTCACTATTCCTTGCTATTAGTAGTGCATCTCTCCTTATGAACACCAAAGCACAACGTCTCCGGAACATGCTTGCCGAACTGTGGCTAAACCAAGAGTCACATATCAGGGAACTAATATTCATTACGCAAACCTGTTTGCACTCTCAATTTCCGAAGCCGAACTCACGTTATATGTTATGTCTTTTTCCCGAAACCACTAACCTAGTAAACGAGGAAGATTATGTTATACTACCCCAACAACCCGCAGAACAAACCGGTGGTCGATCCGGAAATGCTGATCATATGCTCACACTGCTGCAGTCTGCGACAGAGAGGCAACGACACTTGCCTTCTGGCCGTTGTTTATCTTCCCCGAGTGTCCATCCCAGAGATGTACTACCGCTTGACATTATCCGTTGGAGGGGTCGTACGAGGACGACACAGTCATGTTGTTATCTCAGGTGACTTCAAAATTCCAGCTTTGGAAGTTCCGTCGTCCTCCATTGAGCAGTTTAAGACCGACCTGCAATAGTACATTGCAAGCATTCTGCTCTTTAGCCATGTCAGTTCAGCTACCCAATTTAGAGCTGGAAATAAAACAGCTGTGCTTGACATAGTGCTGGCGAACGAAGAGCTCATGGTTGAGAAACCAAGAATAGGGAGCCCTCTAGGGCGAAGGGAGCACGTAACTAAAATTTACGACTACGTGTGTTATGCCGAGTATCCCCAAGCACATAGTATAGTGTTTCGAAAATTCACTGATTAATTCATACTGGCAGAGATTGTGGGAGATACCAACTGGGAGTTCCCGGTCTAATGTTAAGTCGACAGTGGTTGTTAGCTTTTACTGACAAGTCAAATGATCTGCTTAAATCTGCATCGGTCAACAAGATTTTGGCTTTTCCAGGGCAAAATCAATTACTCGGACTAGGAGCTGAAAACACGACATTAAGACACGCCGCATGTCCTGTGTATAGAGCGAACACTAGCCCTGACAAATGAATTCATTATGTTGTGCTTCGTAATTACTGTACCACACTTGTGCGCAAGGACAAATTAGTAAGCAAGTAGAGTCTAGAGGAAACTTTTTGCTAAGTAAACGATTCTGTACTGACATGTGAACAGACTTTGAAATGTGAAAAGTAGTGTTTCCCCATTAATGTCAGCGCAAGGATGTGCTCAAACCACAGAGGATGCAGCCAAGGTTCTACGGCTAAAATATACCACATGTTTTTGTTGTTCTACTAGCATTGGTAACATATCTGTACTACACTCGTTTAGTTCAGCGACCATTTTGAGGAAGCTGCTGTCGTTGTGCACATATACTTCCCTAAACTTCACAACATTCCCTAGAAAGCGCTGCAGGTGGCCGCTATGATGATTTCTTAACAATTAACGAGCTATCTCCAAATATGCCTTGAAGAATCACAGGTCACTAGCATGCGGAATCAATGCATCATTACCCTGATTTGCAAAAGTGGTAGCCGTTCAGAGCCAACCAACTATCACCCAGTGATTCTCCACACGTTGCTTACTAAGGTGATGGAATCGATCATAGCTGAGGCTGGAATTAGCTACTTTAAAAGGTATAACATCATAGCCACGGAGCAACACGGATTCCGTCAGGATCGGTCATGTACTACAAACCTACTATTTGCTGTGGCCGTTGGACTGATATAGGCGACAGTGGGACCGGCATTGGTGTCAACTACCTTGACTTTGCCAAAACATTCGACCCAATAAATGACCACATGTTTCTTCAAACGCTGCAAGAGTACAGCGTTTGTAATCCTGTGCTTCGATGGATCGGAAAGTTCCTCTTTCAGAAGCGCCTTCAAGTGCGAGTTCCAACTTCATTTTCGGATACAATTGATGTGCATTGCGGTGTTCCACATGGGTCGGTGTTAGGATCGCCGTTATTTTTGTTTCTTTGTTAAACATTTTGCGTGTGTTATCAAAACAGATCGCATAATTTTACCGATAGCATCAAGAACTGGCGGGCAGCAGACTGTCAGAAAGATTATGTTATGATGCAGCGAGGGTTAGACTGGGCTTTTTAATGCTAATGTTAAAACTATTTTCGGTTAACAAGAACGAGTTAAAGCATTGCATGTCCACCAAAAACTAACATGCACATATCGACTTGGAGACGACATTTTAAAAACCGCTTTACAAGTATGAGAACTGAGGTTGTGATCCAAGACGACCTGGGCTGTTCGGCCCAGTCCTTGAAGGCGTCCTTAAATGTGAACTTACGTGTTCCTCTTTTACGGAATGCGTTCTGAAGGCTCGATACCTCCATCTTCCTCAAAACGCTCAAAGTGTATATTCGGCCTATGTAGAATACGCGCACGAGGATTGACAACACTGATTGAAACGCAACCTTTTGCACCGGAGACCACAAATCGACGGGCAACAAATATGTGAAGCGGTTTTCCCACCTGCGAAACCAACGGTGACTGTAAACCCTGGGTGTGTACAGCCGAGGATAACGCGGTCTACGGAGTGACCTCATACTGATGTTCCAGATATTGGAAACACCGGGCACTCCTACCGCAACTTCCTGAATCTTAGCTACAAAACAGAATCGGGGGTCATAATTTGAAACGTGCCACAAATATAGTCGGCATGTGTGTGGCTGAAATTATTTTTCCCTTCTACTTGATCATCCGTGGAACAATCATTCGGGCTTTTGATATTTCCGTGCCCATGCTAACCATACAAAAATAGATGCAACTGCGCTTTATACCATTTATATTACTGGATCCGATTTCTATTTGTTACTGTCAAACCGGCGCCGAATTTAAGCTACGCACAAGGCTACTAGAGAAAAATCAGAATTCAAGGCAAGAAATGTGCTACGGTGCTAATTTTTGAAGGGTTAGAGCAACAATTGCATCCTGAACATGGCACACTCTACTATAATTGAACAATAGTTTTGTTTTTAAATTAAAAGCGAAGATGCAAACAAGACCAAATACCGGCAAAAGGGCAACTGAAGTTCAACCATTTACAAAGCGGAAGAAGCAGTTCAGTCAGACACGATCTAAAGCAAAACGATCCAATCAATCAAACCATAATAGCTCATCTGATAATAAACAGTCACGGACTGCAACAAGGGAATAAATAGGTATTTGGTGCTGCTTTGCTGAAATCCAACAGACTATGAATGAGGGAAGACAAGATTCAGGAAATAATTGTGCTTACCAACACCCCGATATCGGGGTGGACGGATGTACCTAAGGGTTAATATGGATTATATAACATGAGCAAATATGTGTTTTTCACTTCTGTGTAACTTCAATGCTAGAAATATTATTTCAACAAACCATCCCAAAGTTTACGTAACGCCCTGGCATTTTATCGGTATGACACCAGTGCTCAATGTTTCCGTAGTACAGAAACGAAGCTAGGTATCGTAATATTTCCATCCTATCGCACCTTGTAGAGTCGCTCACACATGTTTGGATAATAATTCATGTGTCAACTACACTATTAATGAGCGTTTATTGTCCGGATTCAAAAAGCATCGCCACTCCATTGCCGAGGATATCTGAATCCTCCAACTCAAACCGGCGTAGTGCGAACAATAACAGTTTGTACGTCCTCTACTTCTATCGTGGCCTACAAATTCCTGTGATTTGTCTTTCATTTTATCATCGTTTGCATAAGCGATTTGATCCAATTACATGATCTGTCGCCGGCGATGACCGCATGTTCTTGATGTGATTCGGTTGGAATTAATTATTCCAATCATTACGGCGCCTATACGACACGTCCAGCATATAGGTGTCATCACGTAAATTTCGAGTCTGATGAGAGTTACAGAACATAATTATATTCTCAGAATCCGCCTCCTTTTATGCATTCCAATAATTGCTTATCCTTTTCCTTGCCATTATATTTATGTGGTAAATTGTTATTTAACTATGTCTTACTCCATAACTGATTTTTCATATTAAATGGTTATCTGCTGTTCTTGCCTTTATGACATAATTTGCTTACTTACTTTAGTATTATAAACAACCATAGTGTTATTTTAAGTTTCTTCATCCATCCCGGCTATTTGTCCTATCTAATGTAGTTCGTAATACATAGTTGAAGAATTTGTTTGAGAAAAACGTATGTTATTAGTGTGACTGCAACAGCATCTGTTGACTGTTGCTAGCTATTTTGAACGGCCCCAGGTAGGCTTATGACTGACGGTACATAATGTTGCAGAACTTAGTCCTTCAGGATCAAGCGTTCATATGGCAAACTTAACACGGCGAATATTACACCTTGTTTGGCACACAAAACTCCTCAAGCTAAATTGCAAGTTCAAGTCCATAACTAAGTACTCTTCTGAGTCGACTTGGTTTCTCCTTTGATTTAGTTATACAAACGGGTTCTTCGCCTCCATGTTGCTACCCACCCCGTACCTTTTGCCACTCCGCATCGTCTTTGCTGCATCTGCGACCTCTGGTCTCCTTGTCCCACGCCATCTGATTTACCACTTTCAATTCTCAGTGTTGTCTCTGGCGTCCTCTCAAATGCACTCAATTCCTTCTGAAAGCTTTCCCTCCAACTATTATCTCGTATGACCTGTCACCGACCCTCGCAGTCACCACACCTTGCTTTTACCGTTGTTGAATATCGGGTAATGTTTTAACCCACACTTCCCCCACTGTTAGCTCAAGTTGTTCCCTTGCACCATGGACGTATTACTGTATCTGAGTGATCATCCCCTTTTATAGGTGGTTTTGTAATCGTTCATGCTGTGGCGAAACTGGGCGCAAATCTGTCGAAGATGCCGGCATGAGAGTAACAGTCCTTCGACGGTATATGCGTTACATTGGGATTACACCGACATTCCCCGTATGAGTGTAGCGGTCCTCCAGTAGTAGGATGAGGTAAGAGTCTTCGCCAGTTGCTCTAGCCTTTGATAACAATCGCTAGACCTGCTTCACTGCCTACTCCGCCTTTTTATTTGATTGACTGTAATATGGGCTGGTTTGCAGGTGCACGAATTCCCACTTGATTGCGAATGCCTTGAACGCAGCGCTAGTAAACTTTTGTTTATTGTCAAAAACCAACTATTCGGTGTAGGCTGCCGCGCAGACTGACAACAGAGCTTGTTGATTAATGCCACTGTGTTTGTGGTGGCAAGTAAATCGATCTCAAACAATCAATCTAGTAATCCATCGTCAGTATGTAATCTTTTCCTTTTTCACTGAATAAACGACGCCACATTCTGCCACGGTCGGTCAGGGATATCATGCAACATAATTGGTTCCCTCCTCCGCCGAACTTGGTGTGTACGGCACGTCTCACAACTACACATTTGATCTCTGAGTCGATCTTTTATTCCTGACCGAAAGCTCAATTAAATTGCTCGGTTAACGGTATAGTTAGCATCTAGGTGAGCGCAATAAACGTGTTCCAGCATTTTACTTCAGAGCGATGACGGCACCAGAATACGGCTTTCCCTGAACAGCGAAACTTCATCGGTATATAGTTCAACAAGAAACGTGAAGTTACGCGTTACTTCCTTTGGTAGCTGCTCCATTGTCTCTGGCCAACTATTTAGAATAATGTCTTGCAAAGCGCAATCCATTGCATCTTCTTCTGCGTGGCACCATAAATACTGTAGGAAATCTTTGGTCACTGCTAGTTGCTGTACTATATTTATGTTTCGACCTCTACCGAATTATGCTCTGGTACTAAAGAATAAGCTCATGACTGTGTATCCACGATGATCACCTGTTCCCTAGGTCTGTTCTCAGTATCCGCATTGTATTTTGACGCAGAATATGTATGTGCAGGCGATCATGAAAAACATGTAGCCGTTTCCTTACTATTGACACAAACGTTTTGTGTCCGTATACACGGTTACCTTACATTCATAGCATACTGCTTGTAATGCTTAATGGCTTAGACCATCGTTAGCATCTCCTTCTTTATTTGAGCATCGTGTTGCTCAGTCACCATGAGAGCTGGGCTGCCGCAGTGCAATGGATTTCCCATTATGTAAGAGAACAACACATACTTCGTATTAACTTCGGTCACAATACACCACCAACGTCTGCGCAGGCTTGTAATACCCGAGTACAGGCGCGTTGCCGATAAGGTGCTTACTAGTTTCGAATGCAGATTCCTGCTTTTTTTCCTAACTCTAATTTACTCTTTTGTGTGTTAACCTCCTGATCGGCGTTATGTTTTCAGCCTGTATTAACATAAGGCGGCCCAATTAATTCACCATTATGTTAAAACGACGAATTACCTTCACGTCTTCGGCCGTATCAAAGGATCAAAGGAAAAGTGAGCAGTTCCCTAAAACTTTCCCAGACCAAGCTTTCACTGACATGCATTAGAAGAGGAGCCGGACTATATCATAGGCAACCGTCGATAACGCAGGTATGCGATTGTCACCCATGGCGAAGTAGCACTGTCTACTTGCAACCGGAAATCATCGGGGCAGCTCACAGCAGTGGTCCACTGGAAGGATCACCGCTGACGAGACCCAGGATGTAGAAACGCCTGCGTCTAGTGCTGTTCCAGACCAGCGAAATCCTGCTGACTGAAAGTGGCCATGATGAATTAGCTGATTTATCCGAAAAAATCCCCATTGCTCGTCTGCATTAGTTGCGCGGTTAAGTCCATAAGTAAGAAACCTTCTGAGACCATTAGGTTCCTCAATTGATGCAGTTAAACATACGGTGAATCACTCACATGAATCTCCGTCATTCTGGGTCCAGTAAGCGAATATCTTTCGTCCGCATCCCACTGGCTCTCTGGCTCGCTAGGGTGGTTCATTCGCCCACGCTGATCTGACATTCCCATCGCATATACTATCCACTTGATAAAGAATAATCTTCTATTATTACGTCCATACAGAATCCGAATTAATCCCCATATATTCTAGCTCTATATATCCTCTTCCGTTATTTTCATGCCTAGCTAACTGCCATTTATTCACATGCAAAAGTTAAACGTAAGTGCTCGAAAATAGGGCTGGAGCAGTGCCGGAATTATTCCGTGTCCATATAACCTCATGTTTGATCTGTCACTTTAATTTATATGAACATGTACGCTTAGCTATGTCCTCTATAGTTACGCAATTGCTTGTACACTGTGCCTACCATACATGTGTGTGCAAGCACCTAGTAACGAGGATTCAGGTACATCGGCATGAATCCTAACTGAAAAACATCAATGCATTCAGGATCATGGTATAACCTGGCGTCTGTGACGTTGAATAGTAGAAGTAAATTTGAAAAAATACCCTACCCAGACAGTAAGTAGAACAGGTTAGACGTTACAATAATATAATCAAATGCTTAGTGTACCAATGAACAAGGACGGAAGCAATGCAGCAGATTGAACTTGTAAAACCTTTACATGGAAAAGCAAGTTTATCGATTCTCTGAAAATGCTGACCAAATATCTTAAAGGTAGACGTTGCTGGATCGCAAAACAAGGGAGCATTACTGGGGTTATCCCACTTAACCAACCCTTTACGTACTCCTCAGCTATTCAACTTAGCGTTAACATGTCAAAGTCAATGGCAACATCGGTGCGAACACCTAACATCAATGGACACAAAATTATTCACGGATAAGGCTGCAAATATCCTATTTATTTGAACATCCTCTTAGCTAACCAGTCTGTTGTTTACTACGAACATTACAAGAAACACTGTGGTTATGACGTAAAGTATATCTGCATCGGTAGGTTAACTCGATCAACACTTTTACTACATTCGTTTAGAAGACCCTTCGCAGTTGGAAATTCCGCATTTGCTTATATAATGCTCTATAACTATGGGCATTCTGTTGCCGCTCCTGCTGAATCGCAACAGGTAATGTCTGCCATTAATGCCGCTGCAATCACCTAACACAAGTACACAATTGTTTTGCGGATGTGTTACAAAGTGAACTATCGACTGGCTCTAACATAGGCTTAGAAGAAAAAAGCAGAAATGTAAAACAAGCAACTTGCCTATATTTATGGTTGGACTCAAATCTTAATCAACATAATAAGTTGGATGTCATTATATATTTGTTTATCTCTATTGGTATCCGCTCTACTTAAGCATCAGTTGATTACCCATATATAGGCTGTAATAAATAAGCGATTACCTTCAACGTGAATATTTATCATTCTGAAAAGTTTGGAGTGAAAGGAAGCAGAACCCTTGATTGCACGTCGTTGGTCTGAGTTCATTGGAAATGCGGCTTAGGATCAAATGTTGGAATCAATTCTCTTCCATGACTGCCTCGATGGTAGGTGCAAGCGGGCGCAAAAAGTAGCTAGTCGCATGCACCAAAATTCGACCCCCTACATGGAACGTAAACACAAACTATTTAGCAACCAATGCAATAGTTGTATCAAAGCCTTTCACAAATTAATGAAACTGAGATCCTTGCGCAGAAAATGAATGATATAACTATCTGATTTCCTATGAAGTTAGGATTTCGGAAGCTTCATTTCCAAATTCAACTCACAAAAACCAACAGAAGATAAGTAGGACTTTGTTTCTATATGTGATTAGTTTAAAGACTAAATCCAATAAGACATCAGGCAACGGATAAAAGCCCTAAATATTTGCATTGGTATTTTCCTATTTTGAGGTTTTATTCAATAGTTCATCTAGTGCATTCCGTCCTTTGCTCTGTTGTAAAACGGAAGGAGTAAGCTGAAGTCTATTTGTCAGTCTGAAGGGTGTGCGGACATTTATCACACTCAGTAAACCATTATTCCAATTGTGTCCCAGCGGTATTCGCCATCAAGTTCGCCATCACGTTTGTTTGCCAAAGAGCGTAGCCTGACCATGCCGCAATACCAAACGAAATCATTAAACTATGGCTCCTCGTTCCTCCTCATCTGGACACGCCTTGCTGACCCATCACGTTTGTCTCTCTGCCAAGCAACGACACGCTACGACTCCATTCTTTGTAGTGAAATTCTTGTGCATATGTTTCACAGCTCGCTGAGACCCAGACTACTGGATGTGGTCTCCAGCTACACACATAGATACGGATTCATCAAATAATATGGAAATAGGTATCCAGACAGCCAGATCTGAGACAGCATTCATATAAATGTTCACTTAGCGTTACCTACATTAGAGGAAACTATTATTTCCTCTATTTTAGACTGTCAGTGGTCATATTTCGGACTGGATGCTCTTTTCTTTTCGATGACTGAAATCAAACGTCCGAATACTGGTGGATAACTCATGCATCTAAGTTCTCACAGACGATCATCAAGAATAGTGTTACCTAAGTTTCGACGAGAATACGTTTGCTCAACGATTCACAATATGCTTTCATTACAATCGCCCCTGTGTAACATGCCAAACGAAGTTTACTGCGCTTAGGCAATTTAATTTAACGACGGTACGACGTTTTTATCATGTTCGTGGAGGTGCGAATAACTTGATGGCATACCGCACAGACCACTGTATCGCCCACTAGTAACATCTCGGATCGACTGCCCTATGTTAAATTGCTTTAACTCATAGTTAAACGGCGGAACTCAACTGATACAGCTGGGTAAGCATTGATCCACTTCCAGTAAATTCACAAGTGTTGTCATTCATGAAATTAAACTTGGAGCAGTGTATTTTCTAACATATGCGAACAATATTTGACTGCAAAAGACATGGGGCCCATTTCGTTTATCGTCGACACCAAATTAGTGTACTTACTTCAAACTAATAAGTTAAAACTTGAACAAATGGTATACACAAATATATATCCTTCTTGAACAGTAGGACCGAAAGAATGTATATGTATTTTAAAATATACAAATAGTAAGTATTGTCATAAACCTTGTACACTAAAGTCCTCCAGAACACATACGTATATCCCATACAAGTTGCATACTACATGCGAGGCATAATCATTCCATACACCGGTATTTCTAACTTATACGAACATCCTACATAAAGTAACAGGGTCGAACAGCTAATAAGTAACGTCACTAGGTCCAGTTAATTAAGCGGAAATGGATTGAATTATCCAAAGTAATAACGCAGCTAATAACTTGCACTACACCATCATACACAACCACTTACGCAAGACACAGAGAACTTTTTTGAAAAAATCATCCAACGTTAATGCACAAAATGATCATGGAGCGTCCATCTACGCTAAATTTCAATTACTAGTTTCGCTGCCTCCAACTTGACAAACTATGGATTACAGGAGTAAATAATGACCTTACTTCCCTTTACTTCATTTTGTATTTACTAGAATCTCAAGAAGCAAGCCCCTCCCATATAGAAAATGAAGCAGCTTTACCGAATCATAAAATGCATATTATACTAAATATAAATGGCAAATAAAGCTTTCACTAAATTTCTTTTTAATTACTTTTATAATCTGTGAAATGAGCTGTATCTGCCGATAAAGAGAAACGGTTAATCCTGTGCATTAAATTTTCATCTATCAATGACTCTTCCCATTCAGAGTTTTCGAATACTTTCTAGCTTTAACTACTCACGATTTCAGTCGTAAAATCCGCTTCGGAAGAAATATGACAAAATAGCCTAATATATGCCTCTACTTATAAAGCAGACAAACTCCATGTGTTTTGCTGATCAGTATAGATTTACACCTACGTTACTAAAGTCATGATGCCCCTAGATGTTTATGAAAACCGGCCTCGTAATAAAATATTCTGATGCGTTTGGAACACCTAATTATTTACGAACATTATCTTAGTTCGTACAAAATTATCTTTTTCTAAAGGGGAACGTATCCCACAAAACAAGCTACATACATAACAAAATTATATTACTCATTTATAAAAATCTTGCTATAACTCACAAAATAATTAAATATCTTGCAAGATGCCAGACTCATGGTTTCCAATATGTGCAAACTTGAGGCTTCATAATTGCTATTGTAATTTCACTCGTTTGTACAAGCGTGATCTGAACGTCATAGAGATGGTTCAACTCCCTTACCCGTATCCGGAATAACGGGTGCATACTTGCGATTGTAAATCCGTGCAAAGCAATATACGTGCAAATATTTTTCTCCTTAAATATGAGTTAATTTGGAAATTCTCTCATTGTCCATTAGATCATTAAGTTTCCTCTCAAATCCCGTGTACATATTGTGATATTACTTACTGCTGCAAAAGTTATGCAATAATTCATGCTAAATATCCAGAAAACCGGGTTTTATCTGAATGGACCAAATCGCATGTCACCTCCTTGTTACTACTCGGTCGTACAGTATAAAGATTTGTCGTTACTAAAGAAGACAAAATAGAGAGCTAAACGAGTTTTTATGTCAATTCTTCCAAAATACCTCACATTCAACGCTTACCCATATATACAAAATTCATGATCCCCATATGCATATGGTGGTTGAAGTGGGTGTTAACCCTAGCCCGCTTATTCATTCTTCTGACCAATGTAAGTTCTTTCATTACTCGGCCATTTCAACCAGGATGATTTTATGTCCATAATTAGGTCAACGATGGAAGACAAACCGAGTCCCCGTTGTTAAACCATCGACGCCAGTATACGCTCTCGTTATCCAATCATGGCTGTCTCAATGCCTTCGAGTCTTTAAAGAAGCCTGTGAGGATGGCCAAGCAATACTTCCTATCTTCCAACCGAAGACCGTGACACCGTCATTTTTCAATTACTGTGCAAAGAGCGATAGTTGTTATTGGTAATCATGTAAACGATACGCATACACGCGCATCAAGCAGCTACTAAGCATGTATACCTTACATACTTAGTTTGGGGCGTCCTTAAAACATAGCTTAGGTGCCATTTGCGTTACGGATCACAAAATATTGGCAGGCACACCGACAAGAAATTGAAATACAGGTCTGATCAATTCTAGTGAATGGCCATCTCGCCGATATAATTATCTAACGGGCATGTCTTCCATACCTCTGGTTACTCATTGTATGCTACGGAAAACAGCACTATAACTTGTATCCTAGTTTGTCCGCAAATCCTCAGACTTATTATAACTGATATAACCACAAATACGTTTTTCGATTGCAAATCGTTCAACTTGTTTACTGTTCTATTTATTCAACTTGTCTATTCCAATGAGACACCCTCATTTACTGCGAAGAGATTTGCTTATAAAGCAGGTTGCATTTGGTCTTAATTCCATGCAAACTACCCTGGTGTATTGTTCACTCTACATAAGGAAGCAAGAATCACAAGCTTCTCTCTACTACTGCTCTTCGGTCGCCATTTAGTTATCTGTGACTTCGTTGCAAATTTAGTATACACTGCAAGCCGTCTATTTGCCAATATATGAATGACATAAATTTGCTAGTTGCAATATCTTTACAAAATACTAACCAACTTACGTGTAATTGATACTTGGATTATTAAGAGTCTGCCTGACTAGGTAAAAAACGGGTGATTCAACATATTACGATCTCGCATACTTTTTCCAGATAAATGGAAAAGCAACACTTTTGCCATCCCTTGGTGCTACTTGATCGGGCCAGCAAAATGGGCCTTGTCTCGTACAGTCCAGAAAGAAGCAAAATATTTAGTTATTTATTATATCTTCATAAATGTCATCTCTTTTTTTACCTTCTAATGAAAATCTAGTCCTGAATTAAAATTGGAGCCCAAGATAAACCGCAGCTTTTATCAATTTTCCAATTCTTCCTTGTGTCATTTTTCTCTCTTATATATTGTTTAGCCTACACCTATATAATTTTCTCCATGTTTACCTTACAACGGTTTATAATTATGTTATATCCTCAGCGCTAAACGGTTCTATTTGCATCACAAGTACGCGCATAGGTAATACATGCATATATGGTAGCCTTTCGCTTGCTGTAATGCAGACTTCTACGCTTGGGTTACTTGCTCGCTTTTGTAGTTTACAGTAAGTGCACTACTCGTATGTTTTTTAGTAAACTGCAAAGATATTGTTTGGTTACACACATGTACCATTTAGCTCTTACTAACCCCTAAATATATATGTACACATATAGTTGGCGACATTCGGTTTCGTATTTGCTTGTCACTGTGGCTAGCCACAGGACGCCTGCGCCTACAGAGGGACCATGCGTGGTTTGCGCTGCACCACCCACAGCTCCAACCACACACCCCATGTCCAGTGTAAATCCGAAGGAATAAGACCGGAAGGCACATGCATATGGCTCGGAGGCGGCGCAGACTGTGGGACAAATTCCTTCTCTCTGGCTCTGCCAATGATTACGAAGGGTATAAATGTCAGCGGAATCTCTGCAACAGTGCAAAAAAGAATAAACGCCGACACTTTGAAGAGCAGCTCGCATTAGCCGCGAAGACCGCCCCCAAGAGAATCTTTGCATACGTGAAGCGACGCCTGAAGCCGGCGGGTGATGTGCCAGTGCTGGATGGCACGGATGGACAGCCCCTAACCTCCAGCTCTGAGCGTGCGTCCGCGTCCGCGTTGGCGGCGCACTTCGCTTCTGTATTTGCGAATAACCAGGTGTCTGTTCCGAGTTCGACGCGTACCGCTTTTACCGAACTCGATAGTCTGCATTGCGGCGTTGAAGAGGTAGCTCAACTACTCGCCAACCTTGACGGCACCAAACCTGCCGGACCTGATGGGCTTCACCCACTGGTTCTCAAGTCACTTTCAACCATCCTCTCTCCTGTCGTGACTGACCTTTTCAACAGGTCGCTCTCCGAAGGTTTGTTGCCGGTTGACTGGAAATGTGCGGTGGTGAAGCCTATTCGGAAAGGCGGCGACCCTAGCAAAGTAGACAATTACAGGCCAATTTGTCTGACACCTATATTGGCAAAGGTTGCTGAGAAAATCGTGAAAAAGAGATTGCTGCAGTTGATACAGTCAAACGAGGTCCTGACGCCCGCACAGCACGGTTTTATGCAAGGTCGCTCATGCATTACTAACCTGCTTGTGACGAGGCATGAGTGGTTGAAAGCAATAAACAAGGGGAAGTCCGTCGACGTGATATTCATCGATTTCAGTAAAGCGTTCGACAAGGTCAGTCATGAGGTTCTCCTTCACAAACTCAGCATGTGTGGCGTCGGTGGCTCACTGCACCGGTGGATCCGCGACTTTCTTGTTGGACGAAAGTGGAGGGTACAGGTCGACGACCATCTAACTGACTGGTACCCCTCTACAAGTGGCGTGCCTCAAGGCACTGTGCTGGGCCCCACTCTGTTCCTGATCCACATCAACGATCTACCGCAGCTTCTCCGGTCGCCGTGTGCCTTGTTTGCGGACGACATGAAGATTTGGAGAGAAATCGACGCTCCCGACGACTGTGGCCTACTTCAGCAAGATCTCAACCGCTTATCCACATGGTCTGCAGAAGTTCTGCTCCCGGTCAACCCAGCCAAGTCGGTATTTATGAGTCTGGGGAAGGGTGCAGACGGCCGAACCTACACCCTTGACGGCCAAACGCTATATCCCACACCCTCCGTGAAGGACCTAGGTGTACTCTCACGCTACGATTTGAAGTCCGTGGACAACACGAACAGGCTATATCGGAACGGACTGCGCATGCTTTGGGCGCTCAAACGTAGCTTCTGCACATGGTCTGAAGAGGTTGCCACTCGCCTGTTCTCTTCTATCATTAGACCAATGCTAGAGTACGGTTCGCCCGCCTACTTTCCGATTACCCGAGGCGAGGCACAAAAGATCGAACGGGTCCAACACGTTGCTACCAGGCTCATCCCGAGTTTACGTGGCTTTGGGTATGAAGACCGGTGCGAGAAACTAGGACTCTACACCTTGTCCTACCGTCGGGTGCGAGTCGACCTCATTATGACCTACCGAATTCTACATCTCGTTGAGTTCCCCATGTTAAGGCCAATGCTGCACTTACGAGGGCCATGCAGCACACGCGGACACAGATACAAACTTGTTGTGCCGGATATGAAACGTGTTCCCCACCCACTGTGCTTCGAACGGAGAGTGGTAAACATTTGGAATAGTTTGCCCGAACATGTGATTGAGGCAACATCTGTGCAACAGTTCAAAACGTTGTTAGATTTGCATTTTGTCTCTATTCGATTCAGAGAACGACTGCACACTTATGATGACATCACATTTGTGAATCCTGAAATATCGTAAGTCGAATATTTTAAATATTACATGAGAACGACAATGATATTCAAGGTTGACAACTTTTATAACGTTTTTCGCCATATCTCAAAAGAGTTGTACATAATCCATTTCTACTTGCTCTATAATACAGTATTCAGTATTCAGATACGATGGTATAACTTTTCGCTAAATTTCCATATGAAATAAGTTGGTTAGCAATGGATCCGCGATAAAGAAAAAATGTTCACAAGTTAATTTAAAATGCTACAAACGCAATAAAGTTACCGAAGATAAGCGCGATTAGCGTACGCAAAGTGGCCAGTTAATGGAAAATTATTCATGTAGGCAGAACAAACAAAGGAAAGTGTAATGAAATATATCCAGCTAAACAGACAAAGTTTAATTTTAAGTCGGTTTATCCCAACTGCGATAAAGAAGCATCAATAATGCAACATCAGCCTCGGCATGGGACATATATACATGGGACATACATGGGAAATACATGGGACATATATACATATATATATACATGTATTTATATTTGTGTGTGTCTGTGTAAATTTGTAGGCTGTCCACCACACCGACTCCTCCAGCCCTGTGCAGCGACCGCGAGCAAGATACGACGTGAAATATGCTAAACAAGCTTACGCAGTACGTGTACGAGACATCGTATTTTGCCCAATGATACAAGTTCCTCGACATGATATGCTCTCTGATTTCAACTTCGGTTACGTGTTGCAGCCACTACACATGGGCGATGAACCGCAAGCAACCGTCCTCGAAGAGACAGCCGGCGCAGATCATCGGTAGGAGCAGGGCATGTCAAGCAACCGTACAACAGTACAGTGCGGACGGTCGCACGATAAACCCGCCCTTTGATGGAGAGACGTATGCCATGGCGACGTCATGAATGCCACAGCCTGGAGTAGGTGAGACGAGCTCTTGAGATGTGCAACGAAATCTAGTTTGCAGCAACTGACTTCATTTTGGACAAGCTAGCCACAATATTACAATAAGGTGTGTAGTACCATAAAGAAAGTTTATATGGTCGATTGCGGTTGGATTATGATAAATGAAAGAACACAACTGCTGTCAATGTTACTCATCAATAGACCATGGAAGGTCATCCCGTGAATATAAATGCTGCTATAAGCACTTTGTCAACTACCGTAGCAGCACTCTATTCACTGTGATTTTACAAACAAATTATTTGCGTCGTTTCAGCTAGTTGTGGCTCCCTTATCGGCACAGAAAACAACAATCTAACTGCATCTCGAATGATAAAGCGGTATGCAATCTTTAGAGCAGAGCTTCGATCAGCCTCATTCCCTGAAGCTCACTACACACTCTTCAAGAAAAGTCACACAAACATGCTCTGCCGGGTACAAAATACATAATAGCTGTTAATATGCTTGTAATGTTATACAAAAGTAACAGAACCAGATACAAGCAGCAATTGTGATTTAATGACGGTACACAAACTTTGTTTTAAACACGGTTCCATGCACAACGTAAAAGAAATGAAAATCTTCGTAGTTGCGTGCCAGGCTCCTGTGGACTTGTAACACGGAGAGACAAAAAGCTTCCAATCCTAAAGTTTTCAGCTTAAAGCATAACTCCGTGCTTCCATAATGAGCAGCAAAGCAATTGCTACCAAATATAGCATGTTTGAGCCATCTGGAAAGAAAACGGTAGAAGGAATACAATCACTTTAAATTAAGGAAGTGGGCATGTAAAATTTATTGGCTGTTAAATGGATACTGGGTTTTTAAACTAACACAAGTCAGCTTTAAAGCACTTTCTTAGAATGGTTGTGATGTTTTCAAAACGTATTGATAACTAGCTTTTTAGTTGAATTATCCTTATGTAAAATTCAAATTTAATAAACGCTCCTCATCACTGCTTATGTGCGCTGTGTTCCGAGGTTAGAGATGCTTCGACGGCTTCCTAATCCGATGTAAGTGCTGTTGAAAGGCGTGGTAGGTTCTCGAAAATCGGTCGGTTACATTGTGGTATAACTTATGTGATAAGTTTGGCCATCTGACTATTGGATTTTGTGGTTTCATGTGTTGGTATCCGTCTTTTTATTCTCCTGTTCATTATAGTTGTTAGTTGATATGACCTAGGCCAACGAGTGCTTTTGCATTAATATTTAAATACTATTCTGATAACTTGACTCTCTGTAAGGCCTTGATGAATTAGTGTATTAAAGTGGCTCATATGTTACCAAGAACAGAAATTGTTTAAAGGCACTCAAATTAAGAAGCTAATGAGTAACATTGGGTTAAACTGTTTAGCTAGCAATTCAGCACAGTCGATCGCAGTAAGCAAGCCATCACACTGTACAGCCCTGTAATCCTTTCCGGAATTATCAGCGTTGCAAACCCCAACTAAAACCTGCGCGACTCAAACCCAGAACTCGAGTGCTGCCGGGTTGTGGTTTGGGCCAATGGATTGTGAAGCATTTCTACTAATAATTTAAACGGCGCCTGCTTATCAATTCAAATTGTACGTCTATTGCCCATTTGCAGCACATGCAACATTACCCAAACAATTTTGTCACGGGACAAGTAATCATCGGTGTGTGACGCCAATTAAGCGCAAAGCTTGTTCATTTATATCTCTTTGGATATTTATGCGCTGC
>CALYDF020000574.1:0-36672 GCA_944474145.2 Dicrocoelium dendriticum | reverse complement strand
GCACAACATATCTGGTAAAAATATGCAGCACAGCTTATGGTTCTGCGATTGAGCTCAAAGGTTATTCTTTCAAACTCAGTCCTTATGTTTAACACGTTGAACAAAACGCGGTCATTATTAGCTCATATGTTAATTTGTTTTATCCACATTTTTAACAATTTACGGCAAGTATATATATATATATATATGAAACAAAGAAAGCAACATGATAAACTACACGGCGTAATAACTAAATATAATTTGGAAACGCTTAATCGTATTTAAGAATTGCTTAAGAAATCTGAAACCTGTTTTTCCGCTAAGCCATGAATTATTCAGTCAGCTAGTTAAATAAGCACCACTACATCTGTAACGCCGTGTGATTTGTTTCTACAGTTCAGCACTCAATTTTTTTTAAATAATTGCTAATTTGAATAATCCCCATGACTGGATTGTGTACAAGCACCTAACAAGGAGCTGCAGACATAAAATACCTTCAGGGGTTTATTACAATTTCACTTTTGTACATATATTCTAACATTTTGTTAGTAGAATAGAAGAGTGGGGAAAGCCAATCCAATTTCTAATACCAGAGATGCAACATTACTGAAATGGAAACTTCGCATAACATATTTGCATTTTCATTTTATATTTCTATGCATTCCAACGCTCCAACTGAGCAAGTTATCCATCATTTACGGTAAAATTAACAAATAATTTGAAATGCATTTCCTGCCCAATTCTGTGCTTGTCAGCTGCGATAATTGTATGGATGCGTAAATGTCAAGAATGGTTACAGTGGTCAGTTTTTTAGAAAACCTTCCCATCCATACACTTGTTATATGTAATTGATTGAGAGATCTAAACTATCTGTTTCAACACAACTCCATCACTATGTTTGCCCAAAACACCGATTGATTTGACGGATCCGTGCGTCTCTGTCTGGTTTACTTTCCTAACTCTCTACTAATCCTCTCTTAAATTTAGGTTTAGCATTTTCTGGCATGGTATCGTTCTTCATGAGGCTGTCATTAGTGCTGAGGAGGGAAATTCTACTAACCTAAGCGGATTAAAACAACAATTTGGAGAGTAGTATTGGAGGCTCTGGCAATGGGATTAGCGAAAATACACAGTTTAGAATTTCATAATATATATATTTTCGCTGATGCATCAGAAATTAATAAAACAAGTTTTGTATGCTCTATAATCCTGGCACACAATTTACCACAATTCTGGCAGCTGAGAAACACCTGGGTAAGTTAATGCCAGTTGGTAGATAGTTCAGGTATCCGGTGAGGGCATATTCATTTGGTAAGTAAAGTGGCGAATATTATAATACCAACAATGAACGACTGTGTGCTTTGAAAACCATTTTATCTTTTGACAGAAACATACGCGGAATCGTTATTTTTTACGTTTCACAGTGTCCAAGCGTATTAAAAGCAAAATATCTAAAATTAGGTTGTTGCGGCAGTATAAGTAAAAGTGGAAGGGTGAGAAATAGGCAAGCAAAATCCGCACTAACGCCATACTTATCGCTCAGGGTGAAGCGCTCTGATGACACAGCTATTAGTACAGCAACTTGGGGGTTAATTTGTATACACAGTATTAAACATCATGATCTTTAATACAATGCACTTCAATTAAGATCAAATCCCAAATTTAGAATAATTAACTTCCACCAGTTAGCCGTCCGAGAATGTTATGTCTCGTTCTCAATAAGCCTGGGAGCGAGGCTTAAAAAACGAGCACCTATTTGATTCCTTAACTAAGTAAACAAAATATGTTTGAGTGTAATGTCATCTTGAAGACGCCAAAGCGCAAGCGTTGATGAGTTATTTACGAGTTTCGCAGAAGTCTCACAGTTGTTTTCCTTATACTCCTGAGTAAACGCCTATAATTAGTCGTGTCTCATAGAATCATCGCTGAGTAAACCAAGGCAACCCACAATTAGGTTTACAGATCCCAACCTCAAAGTCTCTGGAGCTATGACCTTTGAACTCTAGCTGCGACCTTCGCCAACACCAGTAGTTTGTTGGGTACATTCTATACCTCGTTAGGACTACACGTTCGGTAGACTGGTTGTAAGATGTTTGGAAGCATACCGTGTGCACCAAACAGGGTTAGAAGGTGGTCAAATTGCAGCTTTACCTGGTTATGGCAATAGGCCTTTCTCCACAAGATTTTGCGCGCGCCAGCACTTTAGTTTTACATTGTAAATAAATGTGATATAAGGTTGAAGCAGTAATATGCAATACAAGAACGAGATTGGCTTTTTCAACTTCATTGTGTGCCATGGAGATTTAGAATTGTATATTGGTTAAGTTGACATATACCAACTCCTAACTAAGCATAACCTTGCATTGTACCACATATTTGTGTCCTAGTATTTTTATATTTCTTAGAAAGAATTTAAATGTCTGTGAGGCCTTGTCGATAATGCAGGCGCCATTGCCATGGGAGAATGGCTGGTTGAATTCAACGAGAATAATAATACATTCTAGAGGACAATGGAAAAATATCTGTAAACACGAAGTGAAAGGGTGCTTTGCGAACATGCTTGTTTTCGGTGGAATTCATCAGACTAATAGATAAAAGCGAAAAGGAATACAGTTAAATTACGGCGTTTAAAAGCGATGAGTCAATAATCCGAATTATTAGCTCAATGAGATTAATTGATTGATTTACAGGTGTAAATACACCGTCGTCTCACGGAGCTGCATCAGGTCTGGGTAGATGAAGACCATGGATAAAATACTTTCGGGTGCATAATTAGGGAATATAGAGCGAGGACGAAATAGCCTTTTCTGTTTGCAATATGTAAGATTAAACTTCTCGCAGGTGGCGTCCAAATGTCCAGTATATTGGCTGGGTGGTCTCCCGCATGTTTAGCTACTCGTTCTAGTCGGCCAAATGCCAAAAACGCGCTTGCTACAGATTACAGAATCACGTTGGGCCATATTCTTAGACTATCTAAGATAATGATCTGGCCATCCTTCCAATATGACTAGCTCAAGGCATGTAAGAAATCTCTACACACAGAAGGAAACGCTCGGCACTGGTATACTTTATTTGACATGCTGGCTGACGACTGGTTAATAAATGGAGCTAACAAGGAGGTAAGCTGCAAATTACGTTCTCGCGACAGCGTAGCGTTAAATTATGTATAGAGCGCAAATTGCGTCATGTTACTTTCGCTCAATGACACTGTTTAAATCTAAGTTTTACATTAAGTATGTAACCCGCTACCTCCTAAAGACGAATACTTGGGAGCACGATGTGGTATACGCGTAGAATGTTAGTTAATACAGGGAGAACCATATTGCTTTTTAATGCTCGGTTTGCGTAATTTTACACGTGTAATAATTCATACGGACTCAAAACGTTTGTACTGGTAACGTACGTCAAACGTTTCTACGGTTACCCTCTTATCAAAAAGGCTAAGCAAACAATATTTGAATAAAATATGTGGCACTTGTATCTATTACGTGTAGTTTTAAACCATATTATTAAACATGACGCTAATCGTCAGCTTCTGTTCCGTGTTCTCGCAAGGTCCTAATTAATGCACACAACTGTAGATCGTCAGTCAATATTTATAGATGAATACTGATTTTCAGTTGTGTTTTCTTGGTTACATTTAAGTAAAACTAAGCATACCGATGAGGCAATCACTTCCACCGCTGCCCATTGATTTTTAGGATAGATGAAGTTGAAAAGGTTTTACTCCGTCTTTCTCCGTAAAACAGATTTTCAGCAGCCATTCTCCTAAGTATATAAATCCCTATTAAATAAATATTTTAAAGTTAGCATTGACCTAACCGGAGCAGTTGGTATCGTTTCAGTTTTCTAATAGACCCTAACGGTGATCCTCAATAAAGTAAGCAACTATGGAGCGGTTAACGGCCGTCAATTGGCTCTTTTCTGGACATCGTAAGGAGCTTTTTCTCGTTGCATTTCTCCCTACATTAGTAATACTTTTTAGAAAACATAACTACAATCAATTCCACTTTTGCTACTAAATTTCTTTCGTTTGCTTTGAGAAGTATCTAAATATTGCTTTGTGTTGCACAGGTGACAGATATTTTCTTCTATAATTATTTGCAGTGCCAAAGCAAAAATTTGCGCTGCATCTTGAAAGGTTATGGAACATAATCTAAATGCACCCGCATGTGAAATGTGTCACGGTAATTTCCTCGATTTTTTATCTTTGATCATGGATTCAGCATTTCCAAACTCTAAATGACAGCCAAAATGATTTGTCATAAATATTACGTAAAAGCTGCCAAAATGGGACCCAGCGTTATATACTATCAACTTTGTGTGTGGTTCCGTTAACTTGGCCTAACAAACAAGCAGGTATTGCTTACATTTTTCCGATGCTCCTTCATTCTCGTCCCCTGCAAGCTAAAAGCTAAGAATTTCTGCTGTTGCCGAGAGCCTATTTTCATAGGACGCGAATAGTTCACCTGTGTTGAATTTTACGAGCACAGGCTTCCTATTTTAAGAAATGTTGTACACTAAAGCCGTACCTTAAAGACCACGTTTGCCGCACCGTGAGGTGGTAAAATTTATGCTCTTGCTTAGCAGCTGTAAATCCGCCAAACATCAAATGTGAGAACTGCTCTACAAAAGTTAGTTTCAGAAAACAACAAACATTTGAATTTTGCCTTGTTGCTGAATAGACAGATTTTAATTTTCATTTAATATTCGTACAACGAGTGGAAAACTGCACTTTTCGTGATTTGGAATTGTCAAGCCTATCGATACCACTATCCAATTACGGTACAGCGGCAAATTAATTCTGTGAGAAGAGAACTGCCAAATCCATAATTATTCTCTATCTAACTGCATATCAAAATAACACATTCATAAGTCATGCACTGTTTGGCTTAAAAGCTGTTCCTAACCAGTAATTTAGCTAAAATATCACCCTATCAATTTGTTCCATTTGCTACAAGCACTTACTTTATTTTTACGATTAGGCTTGTTTCCATCAGCCTGATCTCAATATACTTCCAGTTGAGCAACATTTTAGTACGCAATTTGCTGGATTCTTGCCCATGTACTTATGGATATATTTTCACCAATTATTGAAACCCTCATCAGTAGAAAACTAGAGTATCTGGTCGGAAATTATTACCTACAGAAGCAAAACAGGGACTCATGGACGGAGAATACCCTATTCATCAGATTGACCATCTCCGTTCACCGTGACGCATAGCCTTAAAACAGGTATGCATTTAGAGCTTCCTAGCTTCACACTTGAAATAGTTCCAGGTTAAACAAATTTGCTGAATTCGTAATCGAACTGCTTCAGAGCAGTAAACCAAAGGCGAACAATGGAAGCGAATTTCATGGACAATCTTAACAAGCAATCAGGTGAAATCTATAAACTCCATTGCTTTGCCTATGTTGGCTTTCAAATTCGTCAAATTGACGAACGTCGGCATCCTCACGACATATAGTTCCCACTGCATTATTGATGTAATTGTTACTTTCTGTTATCTTTGTATCAAAGGTTGAATAACAAATGCACATTCGGACTCAGCCTAACTAACAGTTTCTGCAAGACACTTCGTTAATGAAGGGTACTTTCGAAGGATCGTAATGTACCGTCTACATTCTCTTTGGATCCATTAACTTGAAGCTCTTTAGTTTAAGTAATGTCAAACGGTTATACTTCACCTTTCTCAAGAAGGAATATCTACAGAATGTTACATAAATGCTGAGCACATGCAAAAATCAGGAGCTATGGATTGATAAAAATTAAAAAAGCAAGCAAAAACATAGATTAAAAGAAGAATATTGGATAAAGTAATACAAAGGCTTAACAAAACACTTTAAAATAGCAAGACAGTGCTTGTATAAATGCATTGCGCAAAAAAACTAATAACACCAAACATACAAACCGCAGCGAGTTGCAATTGCATGTGATTCAGCAGCAGCAATGTTCAAATAAATGTGAAGGGGGAAATATGTCCATAGAGATAAGGACACACAGCTCAGCAAGGAAATTTCTATTTGCTAATTCCCAGTAAGCGAACTCATATAAATAACTGGTTAAAATGGGAAAAGGGAAAAGGCAAGTCTAGGAGTATTCAAGTTCAAACAAGCTGCTTTGTTATTTGATCATTTGCAATCGATTGTAGGACATAAGCTAACACGTTTACACACATGGTCACGATATATTTTCCCGATACACCAAACCAAGGTTCAGCTGCCCGATGGGGGGAAAATGTCACGTTCGGAAATAAAGATAACAGTGTCGCGGTAAACTTATGGCCAGGTGAAATGTAGTATTTTAAATAGCATCCTGTGCTTTCATTATACTAATGACATTAGCAAAATCCAAATAGTCTTGGCCGTCATTAGTAGGCGCCTTTCAACTCATTTGGGTAGGGTTTCGGCACAACGTATATAAGAGTTTAAAATCCTTTGTCGTCAAAACTTGGTACCCGCTCTGGACAAAATATTCCAAAGCAGCACTGCTGGCAATTTTACTGCGTGCCTCCATAACGCTGCCGGGCAATATTCTGCTATCCGGTTCGCTAAGCGTCTGGTCGTGTGTCCGATGTATCTTACATCACAGGTGCGAAAAATTGATATAGGATAAAGATTGAGAGTGGACGACGAGTCTATCCTTAAGACGCCGGGTTATAAACGAGGCAGTTTCAGAAGTAACATGAAGATAGGCAGCAGAGAAAGACTTGGCCATTGCATTTTGGCGTCTAACTTTCAGTAACAAAAAGAGAACCCTTCCCTTAAATATAACAGTGGGATAAACATCCCTTTTTGTAGAGTCACGATAGTTTGTTTTTGGTCAACGTTCACTTAGTCTCTGAATACATGCAACAGGATAACCATTATCTTGTAATGCAATAAGGAGAAACTCCTTTTTGTTTTCTAAATCCCGAGGTTGCATATTCTGCTAACGTGATAATACAGGCAAAGCACTATGTTTTGTTTGTACTGTAACAGCACAAAGCTGCGTAAATATGTACTGGCCTTTCCAGCTCGGCTTTCGATAGATACTTATTTGGAGTGCGTCATTATCGCCTCTGCTTAGCAATATGTCCAGAAATACTATCTCTCCTTCGTTTTCAATTTCGCTTATAAACATTAAAATGCGCGGCCCGCTACTGAACTGATCTAGTAAATGAGCAACGTCGGCTTTTGAATCACAGACGATAAAAGTATCATTCATGTACACCGGTAGGAATGAAGAGACACAGTAATTGGTCAGAAGAACCTGCGTTCAAGATTGGCAAAGAAAATATCAGTCAGCAACAGACCTAGCGGTGACCCCATTGCAACCCGATTTATATGTCTAAAATAACAGCTCCCAAATAATATGTTCCGCTCAGAGGTACATAGTAAGATCAGTTCCTTCAATCTAATTACCGGGATACCGTTACCTATATGATTTTCTCTAATGTAAGTACAGATGAATTTGACGGTATAGAGTATGGAACTTTGTAAAAGTGACTCGACATTAAACAATAACACCAATTTCCAGTCTACACTCCGGTTTCCACCCGTGTAACAAATCAACAACACTTGCAGTGTTTACAAATGTTTGATGAACAAAGTAGTCATAAGCAGAAAACAGACCTTTTTATATTTACATCAAGATCCATTGTTTATTGCCAGATAGAAATTGAAAATACAAGGCGATCAACGATTCCACTGGAGTCGTATTCTTGCTTGGACAATGAAGCGATTTACCGTTAATCCTGCATGAAATGGTTATATAATATATTAAATGCCAAACGTATTTTGGAAAATGTCTAACGGAAGAGTGAGTAGGCGGATTAAGGCTACACAATCACTTTTGTTCGTGCGTTATTCGATAATACAGATGATCGTTTGGGGCACTAACGTAAATGTGGTAAACCTGACCATAAATGAACAATACAGATTATGAGAAGAACAATTGCACTAATGTGTTACAGGGTGCAAATGGATAAATTGTCATACAGAATAACAGTACAGTATTCCCCCTAATTTGTACTGGAAAGCATTCTATTTATTATTTAATACCGCACAAGCAGAGGCACTTAAATTGTCACCCCTGACAAATGCCGCCACAGGGCGGAACGCTATCCCTTACTACGCCTCCACACTGAAGACCTGTTTGAAGTACGAATAGAGAAAATTATAATAATGGAATAAATTTCACGGCTACGTATAAAAGTCTAGCCAAACAATATTAGGATCGGATAACTCTGCAAGATACTGCTTTGCCGAACAAAGCGTTTAAACGTTGTGATCTTCTTTGTGTCTGAGTCTAGTACTCTAACTTCCCAGATGAGCAACGATCATGACCTCCATTTTACCGTCGAATTGAGCTGATCCTCAGGGTACTGGAGATGGAATGAAAGTGGGGACAAAAACACGTCTTGCGGAGGAGGTGATTAAACAAAATCAGCTAATAAGAATCACCCCTATAGACGAAGTCAGTCTAAGGCTGCACATATCCCGCATAAATAGTCTGAAAGGTTGAGAGTTTTATGTTCGTCCATACCTGAATAAGATGGGCTGAGAACTCCTCTTGTAGAACATAACGGATCTGAAAAGACGTAATATTGATGGAGGGATAAGCCTCTGGGTCTTACGTTTTGGAGAGGCTTTCATTATTGCACTGAGCGAGATAACTAGACGGCCAAACTTTAAGTACTCCCAATGGTTCTTGAAGCGGCCTGCGTGTGCCATTTCCAAACGTGTCTACTATTATGAACAAAAGCAATGAATGAACACCAGCTTTTTGTTCCTTCAAAGCTGGCAGATATCTTAAATTTCCCATAGATGTGGTTGATTACTAAAGTGGTCTTCAAGCGGATCGAGCTCTTCAGCTAATCGTGATTCCGCTGCGAAAGAGACGAAACTTCTCGCGGTAATGTTTCACTCAGTATCCGGACTTCGCGTGAAGTAAAAATACATGCGCAATGTAAAGGTATCCCGTAAACGCTAGGTGCGAAACCTGTTTTTTGCAGATGGTGCAGACTATTCCAATTTACCCCAGATGCTTGAAATCATATCACACTGTGTCAAGGGATGAGAGCGAAAGAAACAACACGGAAAAATAGCACAACAGAAGCATTTTACTCCAAACAATTGAGCCATACTTTCCCAGTTGTTATCTGTTTAACTGTGCTACCGATGAAGCGCAACAAACCAACAGAAGCTATCGATTAACTAGCGACCGACAGAGTTACACTTGTGTGTGAGAAAGAACTCCAACTTAACCATTCAGGCCGAAGAAGAATGCCAACCATCATAACATTACCTCAGAGTCTCAGACTCCTGCAGTCCCAAATCCCTTATCTATCTACCCGATGATTAACAACCTCGCCTTCAGCGTGCCCGCTTCAACATCTCTACAAGGTGTCAACTCTAGTAATTCGTGCGTTATACAGAGGCCCAAAGTTACAGTCAGCATACCGTAGTAAGGATTTAGGCACCGTACGCAAGGTTTGCCGCCAAACACACCCAAAGCGCGCCGGTAAATTTGGTGGCCGGATAAAGAATACTTATGTGTCGCAAAACTTGTGGCTTCGCCTACTGTTGTCTAACATTTCTCCAAAAACATGAGAAAGTAAGGATATAAAACCAGTATTCACCGGGTGCAACCTTGGTGAACAATGGTTTCCCTTTATTCAGATCAAATAAAATTATTGGTAAGCTGAGAAACGACCAAAACAATGGAGTTCCATCCGTAAGCTGATTGGTGTACATGTTTATCCCGCACACTTAAACCCATTGCGCGTCATCCAACTTCAATGCACTATGGTGAACCCCGTTTATTTCGGGTAACGAAAGTACGGTGGTTAAGGCAGATGAACTTCTGGTGTATAAAAATAACGCCGTGACACTACAAATGGACTGCTTATGCCGCCGGACATCATATGAAATTAAACTTCAGCTGATCACGTTAACCGGGAATTAGAGCAAAAATGCTGCTAAGATAATTGTGATTGCTCAAGGTGTTCTGATTTCACAGATTCCAGTCCCAAGAATGTGCAGGTACACGACCCGAAGCAATGGGGCTACATGCTCGACGCCCTTTCTCGCAAATTTTTCGTCGCTATCCCGTTGACTAAGGATCTTGTGCCACCTCACTAAAAGGGAATTGATTCTAGATTGTAAAAAGTGGTGTCACAGCATAAACAAACGGTAATAGGTCTTTTAGAAAAGTATACTAAATTCAGTAGCATGCGGCCAAAAGCGTTTTGTTGAAAGACAGCAGAAACAGAAACTTTTACCTGTCGAACACTTAATACGGGCACACAAATGAACACACAACTGTAAGATCTGACAGGATGACGGGTTCACTATTAATCACAAAGCTCAAAGAGTAACAACATAACACTGGTAACCACCGGGATCCACAACATTTAATACTTGCATATTTCCCAACCGCTTTCTTGAGCCGTTAAGCGATCCAGATAAAAACGAGCAGCCACCGACCCTATATCTGTCGGTGTAAACACACTGGCAACTATATTTGTTGCAGAGTAAGTCTGAGGGGAAAGCATATACGCATAGTTTTTGTTGTTTACCGCATAACCTGTGCACCTGAGATGGATCTCAACTTGTAACTACATTGGTGGAAGGAATAAAGGGGAAGAACAGTCATTTTCTAGCTGCTCTAGATTTCAACTTACGTGCTATAGAAGCACAGACCACAGAAATATATCAATTTCAACTAGACCAGCAACACATTGTCTCAAAGACTCTGATGAATGCCTATATCAATTCGCTCACCAGATTCAAGTAAAACAAGCCATTCATGCCGTACCGCTTTTTCAATAATTAGTAACATACGATGATAACAAAGATAACTGATACTCCTCTAGGCGCCAGCTATCTTTCAGCATTGCATTTTCTCTAAGTATGCTAAACTGAATAATCCGTGGACGGATCTCAAAGGACACGTCATTTGTCAACTCGTCGAAGCGACCGACAGGAGTCTCCTAACCGGGATGGACATGATATTACCTGGTAACTTTTCGTTAATAACTTTGACCCTTTGGTTATTAAAGCTTCGGATACTAAGGTTAGCACCACCAGTAGCGTGGCATCTATTAAAAGTAGTAGGACACGCAAAAGAAACATGGTGCTTAAGGCGGCGTATTTTCCCATAAAACAGTTCATATTCCGAGTAACTGGGGCCTATAATGACTACGTATTCACTGTACCCAAATACTGCGTTAAGAAATACTACCAGGGGGATGAACTTCAACTTATTTGTTAAGCTACAAGCATGTGAACAGGCTGCACAAAGTAAAAAGTAGATTTTCCCCTCTTCAAACGCCGGAAGGTTTCACTCGGAATGTGAAAAAAGCGTTGAATGTTCTACAACAGCAATGTTTTCTAAAGGTTCATTTTATTTAACGGTCTCCTGAGCAGTTAAAAATCTACGGCGCTTCTAACATGATTCACTTATATAAGTTTTACGACGGTTACCGTGATGAATATCATTCAATCATGCGCTTGCGCGCCTGCACCGGAAAGGATGACATCCTCCTGATGATGTTTGCTTTGGCGGCTAATATATGGCTTTAACTCCTAGGGCGGATTTTCTAAAAATATCTTGACGAAAGGCGCGTTCCTGCAACGAGAAAACACAGGCTAATTTCTCTAATTTACATATGGTACAGTTGAACCGACCCATAAAATTATCTACGAAGACTTTCCTGTTATTTCCAAGGTTAGGGAGACTAAAACTGCTGACCTAACCATGTCTTCGCTAGAAGTTTTTGTCATATTCCTCAGCGGCAACAAGGCTTTCTCCAGAACCCGTCCTGCAAAACCAACCAGTTATTAGCACGGCTGAGTTAAATTCAGACTAATCTGTCTGTGGAATAAATTATCACTCCTATAAGTTGAAGCAAATCTTTCCGGACAAATTTTTAGTAGAATCGTCAACACCAAATCACCGCACTATTGAATTCCTGACAAAGTTGTCTGCATATTCTCAACTGCCTACTACAGAACCCATTAAAATTAATAGCACCAACATACCACACCCACATACAAGCGCGCACACGTCGTTTCATTGCATCAGCTGTCTAGTGCCTTACTACCAGAGTAGAGCCAGTGTGGCGAACGCGTCCTTCTGCACCCACATACTAAGGTCAAGTTGTTTGATTGCGACCGCCTCCGCGTATTGCAGCACATGAATGTTGTTTGGTGCGAAGATGACAGTGAAAACAGTGTTAACCCCACGCGTATGTTTAGTGTGATCTACGCACCAAACAACACTCATGTGCTGCGATACGCTGAGGCGGTCGCAAGCAAACAGCTTGACCATAGTCTGTGTGTGCAGAAGGACGCGTTCGTCACACTGCCTCTACCCTGGTAGTAAGCCACTAGACAGTTGATGAATTGACAAAGATGTGTGTGCGCGTGTATGTGGGTGTACGTATGTTGGTGAATTTGCTATTTTAACTTTCTTATATCTTCATGCTGCTACTAATGTTTATGTGTTCTGTAGTACGCACTTGAGAATATGCAAAGAAATGTGTCAGGAACTAAATCGTGCGGTAGATTGGTGTTAACGGTTTTACTCCTAGTAGTGTTTAATTTATGCGCGCTCCATAGCATTACTCGACCGCCGCCGAACTATTCAAGTAAACACATACCGCAATGTAATTCGCCATTGTATAAACCGACAACGAAAACAATGCATATGTGGCGATTTGGTTTTCGTATTCCTAATGTGATTCGGAGAGGAACGCCGCATCTCTCAATACATATACTTACAGGCTGAAAATTAGACACGGTAGGTCTGATATTAGCGACCCCCTTTGTGAGGCGGATGTGACGCAACTCACTAACTTGAAAATATATGGACATATGAGATAAGCATATTGAATCTCAGTTCAGTTGTTCCTTGTTGTCTATCAATTCAACCATCACAGCCGGTCAGTTTGCATGAGCTGCGCCCCTAGAACCACCCAACAAACTGGAGGTTTTTATGAGATCCAACATTTATAGTGCGTAAAATAAGTTGCCTCAGTCGAATTTCTTCCGGAATTGTTAAAGTAAAATAATTCAGCAGTTGCCAAACAGATATAGCAAGATGAATTACTAATGTTTGTTTATTTCTGTTCAGTACTTGTCAAGTGGTTCAAGTAATGTTTACGTACTTTCTGATCAAAGCACAGAGGGATCAATCAAACATCGGCTGTTTCCAAGATGCTATCTATCTTTCTCCACAGGCAAGCACAAACGTGTGAAACACAATTCCGGGAGCAGCAGACTGGTTTACATCCCAGTCGATGATGTACGGATCAAATGCACACCATTCGTCAGCTCCTTGAAGATCGTCATATCAACAGTTTACCAAAGATTGCCGCCTTTCTTGATATTTGGCCTGGGTTCGACTTGGTAGATCGACCTGATACATGATAATACCCGTTAAATATTGCAGTTCCAAATAATTACGTCATTGTACTTCGGGTACAATATCTCCAAACTTAAGGCAGGTGAGTGGCTGCGGTAAAAGAGTACTCACTTGTAGTTCATCAGTGGCATGCGGCAACGGTGCCTTGTGTCCATGTCTTGTTGGGTGCTTCATATGAGCTTCAAAGGTTTGACCTCAAACTCCTACTGGATGATGGCATAGCCGACTGGGGTTGTGTTGATGATATCGCCTTGCTTGGGGGTGACCCTCATTCCATGGCAATTCTCTTTGCTGGTATGACGTTTGCTACATCTGTGTATGTTATGTGCTTTGACTTTCAAAATGTAAATTTATAATAAGCGAGAGGCAGTCGTCCCTCCTTAACTTTACACCGAAGACTACATACTGAAAAAGAAGACCGCTTTTGGCTTATACAACTGGATGTATACTGACGGCAAATTGAAGAAGAGGTATCCCGTCTCATTGCGAATCAGGTGGTGTTAATCTGACCTGTTGCATTTCTATCGTGATTGCAGCATATCCCGAGAGTTAAAGGGCTGGGTCTACGATATCATTGTTGTTGTATGCAGGCAAATCCTTGTCGCTCTTTACGTATGACATATGTAAAAGTTTTGACAATGACGACATAGGATCGTTTGTTATGGTAGCAAAATTGAGCGCATAGTGATAAAGACAGATACGGCGACTTAGTTAAGTTGGGTTTTCGTCTCTGGGAGCATATTTTGCTACACCAACTGATATGAGTTGGCCACGTTCTACGCATGCCGTATTTGTGCTTGATGGGCCAAATTGGCAGAAGAGGCGTGAAGTTTAGAATACCAGTTGGAACAGCGCAAGACCTTGTTGGCTTCTTGCCTAGAAACTACCTTCAAAGCTTCGATGTCGCGCGGGAATAATAAGTGTCTATTTATCATCGCTGTCTACGTGCCCACAAAACCTAACGATGATTCGGTAAAAGACGACTTGTACCTAAATCTGACCGAGCTCTTTACCACAGAAGAAACACGGTCACTGTTGCGATGGTTGAGATCTGAAAGCTCAAGTGGGAAATTTAACTATTGCGGAACTGCATCTGGACAGCCAATATTGTGTAAGCTCCCGCAAACATATAATGGTGAGCGGTCACTTCATTTGCGAGCACTATCGTCCGACGCAGCACCCGCCGAAGTGTGATGTGGTGTCCACAAGCCTCCAACCAGCTGTGGACGCAAATCGATCACATTGCGATAAGTTACCGATGGAGAGGCTGCGTCCAGAACTGTCACTCGATTTGGAGAACATGGGTGGACACCGACGATGCATTTATATTTGCTGACATGCGGATGTGTTTTGGCGGACGCCCACGACTATGCTGTGAGCGCATTGACAATACTCAATTGGGGAAGCAGGTTGTTCAGTATGTGTATCGAAATACGCTGACATGAGGGTTGAGTAAGCGATCAATGGAGAGAGTTGAAGGTCACTGGTCACATGTTTCCCATACCGTATCAGCAGCAGGCAACTCCTCATGCAATAATTCTAATAGACGACATGGACTTTAGGTCTCTTCACGTTCTCTGGAGCTTATAGATGCTCGCTGGCATTTTCCGGCTGGAAGCAAACACAATGAAATTAACAAAGAGCTACGCGCAATACTCCGTGCTAGCCTCAAGAGAGACCGCGAATCTCTCTTTTGAGATGGAAGTGGCCGCTGCCCTTGGTAACTAAGAAAAGCCATTCCGTTCGATACTGGCAACGGGCAACAGGAGACCAGACAATTTATGACGAGAGTGGACAGACTATACAATACTTGTCAAAACTTTTAGAGCCTTGGTCTGAGTATATTAAAAAGCAATTCAATGAGCCGGAATTGCTTGAAAACTCAACGGCGAGTGATCGAGATGCTCCCTGGGCTGTCACTTTGGATCCGCCGTCTTGCTCAGAAGTCAAACTTGAAATCGGACTGTTGGAGTTGAACGAAGCAGCAGGACCAGAGGATCAACATCAAACCATTTTAAAATTCTGAGTCCGTGCTCTTATTGATGATATACACGAGTTACAAGTGAAACTGTGGGAGCAAGAAATTTTCCCAACCAACTGGAGTCGTACGGTTGTAGTTCCGATATACAAAGAACGCTTGCGTTCCGAATATAGCAGCCATAGAGGAATCAGTCCGGTCTTCATGGCCTCCAAATTACTTGTCTCTGTAATACGTTACAGACTGACTGGCGCTCGTGAACTTCAGGTTCGTAAGGAGCAAGCCGGGATTCGTCTGGGTCGTAGTTGCTTGGACAACGTCTCCACTTTGCATCCGTTGTTGGAACACCATCACACATATCGGCGGCCCACCGTAATCACTGGTAGAGAGACCGGAGAGAATTATTCCACACTGCACCTCACCCTCAAACAATCTGTCTATACTCATTGGAAACAATGGTTACTTCAACGGCCCAGATTTCAGATAATTTATGGGTATCAAAAGAGTTATTCAACATGATTTCTAGTAAAATAAAAGGTGAAGTTCTTCTATCCCCAAGGTTTTGAACCAACGAATAAATCATCGATAACCATTGTTAGCAACCCAATCGGAATTTGTTAGTAAATTCTAAAAGTTTAACTTTCCTTTGGGCGGGCAACACCCAATTCCCATCTGCTGTGAGTACAGTCTCAGTGATTGCAGTGACCAAGGTTCACTTAAATGTGAATCACCGTCCATTACATTGAGAATGCGCGTCGCAATCCAATCACACAACGTGTAGTCCAAACTTGATCCTCCATTTAAATTTACTTGTTTCTGTATAACCACACGAACGAAACTCCAAGTACGCCATTAAAACATGACGCAAAATCAAAATCGTTCTCTCCCTGTATTTTTCTTACTGGAATGCCTATAAAAGTATGAAAATTTAAATATTAGGGTGCACTGGTTCAATGATGTTGATTAATTGGTAGTTGAATATAGTTTAATATCTACGGCGGAGCATTATTTTTCTTTGAGTATTAAAAACATTCGCAAACTTTATCTTTTTTCATAACTGCGAGAAGAAAATCAACATTCCATATTTAGGTATATTCTGTTGACCCGCGTCTCTATAAAGCAGAAGTGAAAAATTAATTTTTCTAGTAACTGTTAACAATCACAAGTTGCATGCATATACTCTGCGTTCTTTGTTAAATGCTACGTTTGAAACAGCGAACTCTTGTAATTTGAGAAGTGCATCGGATATTTGGAAGATTGTTATTGTACATATTTTTAACGATGCCTGCAGTCTTTGCACCTGTAGATGCAAAATACTTCACTGGTTTGCCAATATAGTCTGATTTGGAACGTAAACTTTTGGATATAAATAGCAAGCCCTGATTTATACCATATGCTTGAAGAAAGGCACATTGTTCCGTATGCGAAACAAAGTTAAATAGTTACAAACTATCAATCATTTTCTTGAGTTCTGCAAATTCCATGCATATACAATGAACTTGTACCCAAATGTATCATACAAGAAGAAGACGTTGATTAAAAGTCCATTTTGCATTTAATTATGGTAAACATTCTAGAAATTTTTCACATATCTAATAAATTATAGAACTGATGCACATTTATCATTACAATTGATAAAACTGCTGATAACCCGACAAGAGTGTACTATCATTAGATATCAAATTTATTGTCAGCAACAAGTTACTTGAGAGTTTCTAACTAAATGAGTATATTGAATATTTTTTCATTGCATGGTTAAACACAAATGATAGAAATTATTACAAATCAACCGATATGTTTATCCCGGCTAGAACTATGTCATATTCGTTGCTGCGTTTGTTGTTGCGATGTGTTACTTTATATCCTCAATGCTAGGACCCCTGAAGCGGTCAGCTTAACTTGGCAGCGCAGTTGAAAAAGGATAAATAATTTTCTAAATACCCGTTCAGGACTATTGTATGTCGTTACTGTTTGGTTCATGATTTCTAGTGAAACTCGAATGTTCCTCCTTTTTTATTTTTCTCCGAAAAATTGTAATTATATATTGACCGACAAAATTGCCTTAGGCAATTTCACTAACCGCACACCGATAATTTGAGTTATACATTCGTTTATTTCTATCCCGCTAATGCTAGATTCCGTTTAAAGGGAATGTTTATTTTTAAGAACAAGTAACGCTGATGGAAGCTTTAGTGTAAACTAATACGCGATATGATAAGACGTGAAATTCTGACTACTTGCTAATAAGGTCACTCATATTGAGGACAGCTACTGTTAATAAACGGTCACTAGAGTGGCTACAGCTAAGTAGGGTATATTTCTAACCCTTTTGCGTCCATGTTTATTGGTCCGGATCTTGTTGTAGCCGAGGGATGCGCACTATCTATGTGTCACGATAAGACAAAATGACTGTTCAACTATTTGAAGGCATGTCGAGGACTGCTACATTTGAAGATTGCTGCGAAGGAATTCAAATTAGTTATCGCAATTATGAAAGGCCACCTATAACCATATGAAATGGAAAGAGATCCGTAGCTCATTATCATAGTGAAGAAGTCGATTCTGAGTGATTAATTTGGTTTCTTGCATTTTGTTGCCAAATATTCAGAGAAAAACTTTATCGCTGTTCGTAAAATGTTTATTGCTAATATACGGATAACAAACGAATTTATTCTGACATCTAGTACATCTCACACTTTGGAATGCTATACAGGTTAGTACTACTGGACGATGGCTTTATCATGTCCCGTAAATCTAATGTTGTGGACACTAGTCGAACAACGAATAATTAACTTGGGAAGCCAGAATAAGTGCAGCAAATTTATCAGGTTCCCACGCAAACAACGTCATTTATTACTGCGAATTGTCAACGTTGTTCGTTTGTGCGACATCCCGTTAAAGTTCTATGCGCTTTCAAATATTGTATACCGCAAACCAAGCATCTGTAATTTTTTTACTTTCAACAACGACTTTGACGGGATTATTTTTGTTAGTTGCAATAATGCAGCTCATCGGCTTCTAATATTTTTGCTTAAACTGTCGATCAGGGAACCTGCCAAAAATTGCCTTACTCCTTGGAACATGACGAGGTAAATTGCACGTTTTAGTCAAAGCAACAGTCACTTTTTCACATCCTACCATTTCACTATGACCGATTTTGAATTTCCTGCATCTCCAGTAACCGATGCAAGGTATAGTTGCGATTGTATATTGCAAGCCTTCAGTTCCTTAGCCACATCAATTCACCAGCCTGATTCAGAGAGGGAGATAACCAATCTGTGCTCGAGTTAGTGCTCACAAACGGTGTTCTTGAATAAGATTGCAGGGTTGGAGAGCCTATTGGGCCACAGCGATAAAGTAACCACAAGTTACGACTTCGTATGTTATGCGGTGTATTCACAAGTTAACATTCACTTGTTTCGAATAATTCCCCACTACAACATACTGGAACAACTTGCGGAAGATGCCACCTAAATGTTTTCGGACGGCTGTTCCATTGAGACCGCTTGGATGTAATTAACTATCAAGTAACTATGTTGTGCCTCGTAATCACTGTACCACACTTGTCTGTGAAGATAAATTATTATACCATCAGAGTCTAAAGAAAAGTTTTTTGCTAAAATAATCTTTTGTACAGCCTGGCGAACAGCCTCCGGGGTGTAAAACTTGGTGTTCTCTAACTAATATAAGAAGATGGATTTGCCCAAACAGCCTTGGATCCAGCTAACATCCTAAGGCTCCAATATGCTTCAAATGTCCGACGTGCTCACATCAGGTGTAACACTGTGTTTCAGGTTATAAGTCGAAAGTATTTACTCACATTACCTTTAGTTTAGTGACCATTTTGAGGAAATTGCTCCCATTGCACACGCATAGTTCCTCGGATTTGACAACCTTCTCATTAAGGCACCGTAATTGGAAGCTATGATGGCAGCTGGAACACTAATGCGATTATTTCAAAGATGCCTGGACCAACAGTAGTACCCTTACAGTTAGAAGCAAGGTATCAGTAACCCGATTATTAAGTGTTGTATCCGTTCAGCGCCCGCCAACTATCTCACGGTGCTTTTCCTCCCCAAGCAATCCAATATGATGGAACCGATTATAACTGAGGCTGTACTGGGCTTCTTTAGACGGTTTAAGATCATAGTACCGGAGCAATGCGAATTCCGTCAGCACCTGTTATGTACTACCGATCGGCTTAATGACCGTGGCAGTTGGACCGAGATAGTTGACAGTGGGGCCGGCATTGTTGTCACCTACCTGGACTTTTCAAGGGCATTCAACCGCGTAGGTCACCGCATCCTTCTCCAAAGGCTGCAAGCGTGCCGAGTTGGGAACTCAGTACTTGGATGGATCGGCAACTTCCTATTTTAGCGAAACCTTTAGGTTCAACTAGAGGACCCAAACTCTTATCCACTTTCTGTGGATTGTGGTGTTCCACCATGGTTGGTGTTTGGGCCGCGGTTATTTTTGTCCTACCATAACGAGCTTGCGCTTGCGAGCAAGTCGTATTTCTTGCCTTTTGCTGATAACATTAAAGTATTAATACCTCGGACTGAGAATTGTCCTTGAGTTCGTATTCTCGCTTATCGTAAGACAAAACCGCTTGCAATTACACGTGTTTTGTTTGCTGTGAAAGAACTTCATAATTGTTACGCTTTGCGATTACCACTCAATATGTTATCCATTTCAAAACTTGGTCTGAGGCTGTTATGTTGTCTTATCATAAGAGAATTCTATTTCTTCTTGTCTATGTGACAAGCAAGGGACCACAAACAGTACCAGTGCTTTTGACTCGAAGTTCCATTAATGCATTGCTAATGAGTAGTGGGTGGTTGTTGTAGGTAGATTTAGTTAAGCTTTAGCCACCCTCAGTCAGCATGCTTTGGATAGTCTGGGACAGTACTACACAACGGAGTTCCGACATTCTGGCTCTCGTCTGTGGTGTGTATTCCAGCGGACCCCTGCCGGGTTCCGCCAACATGAATGCCGGATGTCAGCAGCTAGTGCCAATTAGCAATGGCTGACAGCCGCGAACCAGCATGCTTGACAGTTGACTACGATATAGCCTGGCTCCTCTTCCACTACAAAGTGGCACTAGCTGCTGACATCCGAAAGTCGTGAGAGCGGAACATGGCAGTGGTCCGCTGCGAGCGAAACTAAGTCGTGATCCAGAAGGTCGAAACACCGATAAGTTTTGCTTTCCAAGACCAGCCTACAACTGCTGACTGATAGTGGACAGTGATGAACTGGCTCTATTGATGAATTGCCTACTCCATTTTAGTTCATAATAACAGAAACACTTTTGTTATACTAAACCAATCTTGCATATTATAAGCTATTTTTTGACACTGCCATGAAGGTGGGATAGACTGTTTCATGAGAAGAAGAAATGTACACCTGTAAAATTATTAACTGCCATATTAAGGAAGCGGCTTGCTTTTAGATTAATGAGAATGTATTTTCTGCGTTGCTTAGACAATGATCACATATGGATTGAGCAGTAGGAATATATTTTCCAGTAAGATTAAGATTTCAATGATAATGTAATAATTTTAATCCGCGAGTTAGTATATATGTCTTTATCCCAAAAGTAGACTATCATTTAGCATAGGTTCCTGAAATATATTATGATTGTCAAAATAACAGAGAAAGGATATGCGCAACAATATAACTTGACTTTAAACATTGAAAAATATTGTGCAGTTGAGGGACTTTTGATAAGCTACCCTTTTTGATCCACATTTTATCAGACCCTTTAAGCAGGATCGAAAACGTTGAGGTAATTTTTTGAATTATTAGCTGGTCCTGTAATATTTCCTTAATTGTTTACAATAAATGTTTTGGAAAATTACCAAGGCAACCCATAGAGAACAAACACAGATGCGGTTACTGAATTTTGAGCAACATTATAGTTCCTACATTGACAAAAACATGAAAATAAGTTGGCAAAACTATGCGCAGCCTACATTGGCCGCTCAGAATAATTAGGAGTTAAATCAATCACCTAACACAGATCAAAATTAGCCCATACTAATTAGCATATCCATTCACCTGTATGATGAATGACGAACGAAATTTATTAACGAAGTAGCAGCAAATAAAAGCATAAGCGTTGATCACGAAACCGTTAGATCTGTTCTAGTCGATCTCTAGACAAAAGCATAGATGCCTGATTATTGGGTTCACTTGTTCGTCGAGCTTCGTACTTGGTGTGCAAAGTTTGCATTACCAAACCATCTGAATTCTTTAGGGTGCTGCTGAATCAAATGTAATCCGCTAACTTAGTCGTCGAATTGTGACCGATCAGCAATTGACTTTTGAATTGTTCTCCTCGATCTGCGCCATGTGACGTTCGCAGTTCGGCCCAAGTTCTCTGAGAGACAAGGGGAATCCGTGAAATTGTTTTGCTCTGGTTGTTGCGGCGCTGTTGTTTCTGGCTCGTTTAGCTTCCGACATCGGTTTCTAAGTTTCTGAATTTCGCGATTATCGATTGGTAAAATGGGTCAATCTCGATGGGTATTTTGATCTAGTGCTTATTCCAACCGCATGCCTCCAGGGGTACTTTTCCTTTTCGTGTTTCTCCCTGTGCTCGGAACTAGCACAGAAATGGAAGAAAATTTGTAGAACTGCCTAACTTCACGATTTAGAAGAAAACAATTTTTCTCTACGTTTATATGCAGTATTTGATTTTTTATAAGCAATTACGTTTTTATGTTTATCAAAGTCTGCAATATGGCGCCTATGTCTTTCGGTGCTATAAATACAGAAAATTCACAGCTGACGTAAAATATCACAAAATGCTTTTAGGTACATACTTGCTTTTGGAGTCTCTAGATCGAGAACAGATATTAACCGAATACCACGTGATAAATGACCCATATGGCTTATAATGCTTTTCTTTTGTGTCTGCCCACATTTTTCTAAACCGTGTTTAATTTAATGCTCTAGGCCTATTTACGCTATGATATCTAACAGTGACTTTAAAATGATATCAATGTGCAAGCAAATTGTGTTAAATTTATACCTGATTTTAACGCCCATATACATATTTCTGAAGTGAAACCTTTTAATCAGTGCAGTTGGAGTTGGAGAGCGAATATTTAATTTAACATCTAAGTCTGTAAACATTATTAGGAACTGTGCTAAATATACATGACGAAATGTTAAACAAGTATAGGAAAATCACACATCTCAGGTAAATTGGAGTTAGATATCAACCGTGATACCTAAGTGTTTATATAAACTTTGAACGTCAGCTGGTTCCCCAAATATTATCAAAGCCCTTGCAGACCAGGGCTATGATGTTCCAGACACATTGATTCTATATTACTTTTAAGACTATTTTAATATTTGATTACGTTCCAAATATTTAAATATGTAATAGCCTTCTATAACCAGAAAATCTATGGAAAAATTATACGATTTGATCTTCAGAGCACAAATGAAAATGAAATGGCAGCCATATGCAATTTACTTACCCCAACCGGAAAAAAATAGTCGGAAGCCATTTGGAGGTTAGCAAAATCCATTCTATTCATTATGTTCACTTATATTGTCATAACCTTACGAAACAAGTACTTACTCTTCGAAATTACACCAAACAGCAAAATTCGGAACATCAGTTAATTCATTTATTATCGGAAATGCACCTAAAATTTTGTCAGACAAATCATTTTTAGAAGTTTAGCGTTTTTATTGTTTGATGTTTTCCTATGAAAACATATGCATGGGCTCTTCGGTAACAATAATAGATTAACATTCATTTTTCTGCCTGTGCTGTCACGTTATGTAGTTTGTTTTGCAGTGTAATAGAGATTATCCTTTTTGGAAAAAAATGGCGGAAATTGAAACAAGTTTGTAAATCACGGTATATTAAACATAAGGGTTCGTTCGATGCATCCTGTAAAAGCTCGCTAGAAAATAATGGTCGTGTTCCTGAGCATTAAATAGTTAGCAAAGTGGAACTGGATTTAGCCTGCTTAAAAACAAATAGGGCACAAGTATAAAACGTGAGTACATTTTGGGCTAATTTTCTTAGCGCACTTCTAGATGGAAGTAGACCGTGCCAAGTGTTTAGTTATTAATAATAGTGTTTTAACTGTTAAGATAAAGCATTAGGTATAATCGGCAACCGGATTCGGTACGAGTTAAAATAGTGACACTAATTGCAGTTTAACCCAAATATACCTAAATTGGTGTTTTACGGTAGTACTCAACTTATATCTGTTTCCAGTGTGTATAAGAAAATAACCATTCGGGGGAAAATAAAAAAATATATTACATCTGGATACTGGCACTCCAGACCACGTCTTCGCAACAGAACTTACTATCTCAAAATGAAAGTGTAATTTTACCTTTCTAACTATGATTTCTCTTTTCCAGTATATATTTGTATGATAAAAAAGCTTGGTTATCCTATTGGTGGGAGTGTGTTTCACACCATTTTTACGTATAAACGTTTCCATGGATCGATTCATTCGTTATTGCTTGAAATTGGTGCTTCGTTTTGTTAAACACATTCAAAAGCTTAGGAATCACCGCATGTTCCCTTATATATTGTTTACCTGGTCAGTCAGCTTACGTGATTCAAAATTTTGCAAACTACATTGGGTTTATCTTTTTTTCAAAGTTAGTGGATGCAAGTAAACTGGAAGAATAATATGGTCTTTGAACCAATATAACATTTTGTTTTTCATCCTAGTTTGGTCACTGGCGCATTGGATGAGCAGTGTATGTTTGTGTTAAACGTAAGGAATATATTACTTAAAATGCTTTATTGGGTCGCGCAATTATGAAACATGCACCTTTGTTTGAGATAATGGAATCTTTTTATTCATTTCTATATGTATCAGCTTGTGATTTACAACGCTTCTATTGTTTTAATTTAAACTTCAATAGCTTATATACACTATCCGGATTTACCGAGTTTGCAGAAAATAGCATAGTGCTATACGACACTTTTCATATGATTTATCTCTTATTCCTTTATCTCTGACAACTCCGTGTCGAATATTTGGGCCGACAGACGCTGTAATTCATAAATGATTTAGCAAATAAACTTGATTAACACACATATAGTTTTCACTTTTCTCGTCTACTTATTCTGGATAACTGATAAATGATGCAAAAATATTGTCATTAACTTGTTAGATCTTACCACTGAATTAAGCCATTGTCTTTGTGTCAGTCTGCATTTTCGTACTACTTACTCAAGTTTCCAGTTTCATCGCTGTACTCAATGTAATTTTAAGTGATTTCGCCTTTCGAACTTGGTTGATCGCTTTATTTTATAGTATTGAAAATCTCGAAAATAAATGTGTGAAAATTTAATCATCAAGAAGATAACCTGCATGATTTTTAATTTAACTTAAGAAATAGAGCCTTTTAGCTGATATTCGTAACTAAGTATAAAGAGAAGAGAAAAGTGGAAGAGTGGTTTTCTAAACAAAATATAAATGTTTTCTCCCCTGTACTGTGATGCAATGGTGCATTAGTTTTCTGTCAATATGAACATAGTTTGTTCAAGTGAATTAATAAAGAATAGCGAATTTCCCCTACGCCACTAGCGTGCTAGTTTACTTTTAATATTTTATCAGTTACACATCAAAAGTTGTTGTATTACGTTAGTAACTGCTGTTTTCTTCTAAAGGACAGATTGTTTACACAAGAGCTTCTTTCCTCTTAGTTCCTGTTATTTGACGTCATGTCTTTCGGCGCCAACACTATAAGCTACCACCTTGATAAATTGCACGAGAGTAGAGCATAAGACATGATATGGTGAACTTGCATTGTAAATCAAAACGGTCCGAAGATTTCCCTCGAGTCCCAATAGCATAAACCGCTGGCGGTCATGGGTTAGAATCCTGCTGTGTCCGAGGGATGTGCACTACTGAAGGTACTCAACAGGCTGAGGCTGCAGTATAGTGAGTTTGCGTGCGTGCATAGGTCTATCCGATTTAGAAGCTGGTGCCACAGCATCCTTATTAACAGCTTAAAGTTTTAGTTATCCTTAAAATATCAAACCATAGGTCCATCGTCATACAATTAAATCTAAAACTGGGAGCTTTTATTTTCTATTTGCCGACAGTTAATTAACAGGAGATAACAGGTGCAAAATATGAAAGAAATTAAATCGATTAACTAAGACAAAAACGTACAAAAAGCTGTGTTGCAAACAAGTGTAACTATCTGATAAAGATGATAATTCTAGATACTGTAGAAAACAATAGTTTTATGTTGCTTGCGAATCAACCTCAGAAACAATTAGTAATTGGTCAGAGGTTTATTATGACGTACCCCCTGAAAAAGAAAACCAAAGGTATTTGTTAATTATGCCCTCATTAACTGATGCAACATGTAGTTCCAAACTGTGTTGGCTGATGTTTACGTTGTAGCAACACTTAGCAGTTGGTATAGGGTTCAGTTTCATGGATAAAGACCTTCATATTCACGCGGAAAAATTTTCCACTTGATCAAAAACTCCAGGTAATACAAACTTGTGGCAGCCTTTAAAAAACAATTATTACACACAGACAGCTTATTTTGGCAAATGAACATATCAAAGGCCCATTGTACAGTGGTTTGCACTGAATTAGTTATGTGCAGAAGCCAATGAAACATTTTCCAATTTCAATCGGATTGCAAGTTCTCTCCATAAAAAGCTCATATGTGCAGTACACAGTTGTTATTTTGTATCTATGCACGGTTATTGGAACCAACCAGGTGCATGAATTGACTGGCATCCAAAAGTGCTGCGGAACCCGCAGATTTAATATTTTACTTTTAAGTAGGATTCTAAACTCTCAAAGGTTGTAGTTGTGCTGTTTCAGTTAGTGAGTTAGTATTCAGTAGATTTGCGAAATGTGCTACTACATGAAAATTGCATTTTGGTTGTTCAGCTGTGTGACACTTACTTAGATAAACAATGCTCAACTTTCATGCGCATATAATATAACATCAACGGATGCTTTACGATATATTTACGCTGCATTAATTCTGAATTCCTTTGCACTAACATGTTAACAAACAGAGGAATTTATTAAAGTGCACCGAATCAAGTAGTTAGTAATGAAACCACTTAGTTTAAAGCAATTTGGTTATTCTTATATTACAAACTGAACGCAATTTATTACCTTTGTTTACGTATGGCTGCATAGCAAAGTTATTTGCGAAGATGAAGACATTATGCCCTGAACTTCTGACCTAGTTCCGCAGAAACAACAGCTGGTCACAATTTCTCCTTCGTTTATGATATTCTGGTCTTATTAACAAACCAGCATAGTGGTTTTATTAATGAATTGACTTATTGTACGAAACGCAGATCTGCCATATATCCAAATGGTACGCAAAACGCAGAAGCAACTACTAATGCCCCAAAAACTGCGTAAGTTTGTAGAGGCAAGATAATTGGTTTCTATTCAGATATGAACTGCTTTTGGTTTAAATCCATTAGCTTTATTTGAAAGTAGGAGTCGTTAGAAGTGACGATGCGTCATAGCTCAAATAATTGTTATTTTGAAAAGATCACACCTATAATATTTATATAAACTATTTTTACTATGCATTAACTTTTTCTTCACTGCGGAGGAATAAAACGCATGTTCTTATCATTGATTAATTTTTAGCTTACAATCCAGATTTTTCAAAGTTCTTAAGCATTACGAGGGAAAGGATTGGTTAGCGCCACTGTTACAACATGATCAAGACCAGTACATCTGATTCAGATCAGATAGTTGCACAGTGATGCCAGGACAATGCCTCAGGCCTGTATGGGGCGAAAAACCGACCGACGAACTGTTGCTTAATGTGACTAAATGAAGTATTCAGTTGCAATAAGCTAAAGAATAGGCTTGTTTTATGCTCAAACTATGGGTCGCTTTATGCAATGCAAATTGATCACTGAGTTATTCATCAACAAATTTTAAACAGACTAAACTCAATCACATAATTGGACAATATTCCTTACTTGATTACTTATGCTGTTTCACACAAAACAGGTTTCCTCAATATTTAGCTTTAATAACTGCGACACAATGGTAGCATGGTACTGTGCCTCCAAACACCGAGACATGCAAAAAACCAGAGTTTTTAAGTGGGTGTTATCGTGAGGCTAAGGTAATAAACAGCTATTGTTAATAATACAATAGCTTGCGTACCTTAAGTTCTAGGGAAGGATTCCACTATGCATCATTAAGTAAATACATGTATAACAATTCGAAATAAAGCCAATCTTATCCACTGCAATCTCAGTAATTTATTACCTACAACGTATTGCAAGACAGAGAAGCCGACCATTTTATACATTACTGCCAGTGCAAAGTAGCAGGTTCCTACAGTTCCAACAGCTACTCATAGTTGGGATTGTTTTATCCAAAAATGTACATGATTAAGCGCAAGGGAATAGTGGGTACACGGTTTAATTGACATGATCTTCGTGCAGAGAAGGATGGGCAATGGTGACATGAATGGGTCGCTAAATTTGACGTCTGCTTCCCTGAGTTCCGTGTGCATAGTTTAAAATTAAGTTCCTCCAGTTTCCGTGCTATTTCTTTATACACATCGCCTAAAACCTACTGCTTGTGAAGCCGAAGTTAATATGGGAACAATATTCTGTAAATCGTTGTATGCAAAGGCTGCACCATGTCTTATGCGCGGCAATAAGCAGTAGTATAAAGTCATTAAACGTACCAAGAAGTTCAGAAAATTTTAAACCGCAGTTAATAGTTTATGGTTTTTCTGGATAAAAAATTGTAGCAGAAAAGCAGGCTCCACGGTAGCACAATAATCTGTATGAGGTCGGTTTGTTTTGCTTCCAGTTATCCTTACCATCTTCTTGCTCTCTGGCACCTTTCTTTTCCTATCCCGTGCTTCCTTAGCTGCTTTATTACATCGGCCTTTTAATGGGCAGTTGAGCAGCAAGTCTTCTACGGGGTGTTCATTTTTGTTGCAGCTTGTCTTACTATTTCGACGAGGAAATGTTTGGAACGCCAGACCGGAGGAGTATTACATATTTAGAGGCCCCGCCAATTCATGACAGCAATGCACAAAGCTAGGTTGTAGAACTTGAGGCAATAGTTAAATTTTTTCTGCTATTATAATGAATATTGTTAAATCTCCCGAGCCTAATATCCCGCGCTCAATAACTCTTGCAAATACGTATGCTAATGCAAGTATGGTTCCCTATGGGCCCTGAGGCCAACACATGCCAACAGAAGGCATGTTGCAGCCGGAACGCGGACGTCACGGTTACACGTTAACGTGTAAGTGGCCCATCGGTTTTGCTTCTTGTTATCCTTAGTCCCTTATTCCTCTGCGAACATGTTCTTTCCCTCATCCGTACTTCCTTAGCTGCTTCGTTACGTCAGCCTCTTAATAGAAGGTTGAGAATATCGTTGTCTACGCGATATTTATTTTGTATTGTAGCTTGTCGTACATTTCTGACAAGAAAGAGCTTGGAACTTTGGATAGTAGGAATAGTACAATATGTCAAATATACGATGGAGGGTCACTTTCTAATTATTTTGTTTATTCGGGCATGCGTACCGTTTTGGTTGATTAGACAAAATGAAGAATACGATGTTCCCCGCAAGCAAAATTTATCAACTTGTTTGCACTTGGATAACAACGTTTGCAATCTGAAGCCATGAGTACTGTTAACACAGCCACCCATACTGTGTACGCGCTTGTTCAAATCTCCTGAACTTCTTCTGTCATTGTGGGAAATAAGGGTAATAATCTGATTATTAACGGCGAACTTTACGCAATCAGCGCAAAACAGTGAGAACAGGATTCTTTAGACGAATATGAAGTTAATTATGATGCATTTCGTCTGACAGCAAACCGTTTAGAACATCGAGAAAAAGCTGAAAATTGAGGATCACATGCATTGAAACAAGGCTTAAATCATCCAAATATTTGGAGAAATTCATGTTACGATACTTGTTATTCTTTTCAGATTTTATACTAAGGTCGTGGCCTTTAGCACATGTAGATGTTATTGAACAAACTTATATCGAACGACGTGTTACAGGTAACATTATTGCAGGGTTAGCCGCCGCGTTTGTTGACCGTGACGCAATTTTGATTAAGATTGCATTCAAATACAATGGCAAACCGTTTCATTTCTATTGTTTTGGTTTGTATAAAAACCGGTGTTCTGGATTAAACTCCGCATAATTTGATTAACAAATATCGCCCTTAACAGTAGCTTATTTAGCTCAAGTGATAATGATTCATTTGACATTAATATTTTTAGGTTTCCGACCGCATAAGACAAAAGATAATATTACATTTGGTACTTAAAGTCTTATTGAAATTCGTGGATAAGCGCACGTACGCTTTAGGATTGTGCAGAAATCAAATAGAAATACTTTGCAGCTAAGAATCTTTATGGATCGTAAACTGGACACTGTCACCAAAGAAATGTAATATCGATTTATATAGAATGCTGTTGATAACCAGAGACTCTGCAATTATATTTGTGTATTTTACTTTTAAAAGATACCACTTGAATGTACGGATTTACATTGGACTTCTCTATATTCAGGCTGACAAATACTAGTATATAAATGATGATTTTTAACACTAAAGCATCAAACGAAGAAATTTCTTAAAACATTGACTGAGCACTTAGCAGTTACACACAAATTCTTTAGAACATCAAGAAGACATAATTAGTTAGTCGTAATCTTCATATGGTGGTGTCAACCTAGCAAAGAATTGGCAAATTACTGTTGGCTCCCATAAAATTACAAACCTATCCATGTGGACTACCTTTTGACATTTTCCACTGTAACGGATGCTAAGATTATTTTGTGCATGTTGGATTAGTTTATTACACAGAGAAATTTTGCTCTTAAAGACATCAGGGAGTTATTGCTATACACATACATGTGCCAATTTTTCTTAAACATACGTAAAACTTTAAAGCATAAATTTGATGACTGTTTCAACAGATCCATTCTTCAAAGCGTTACACTAAAATCTTTGGTCAGTGAGCTAGCTTGATATTGCAACCAAATGGAGAAAAAAATTATTCCAACACTCATTAGCTTTCACAGATTTCGTTCGAAATGAAAGTAACGGCAGCTGAAGTACTGAGATTTTGGGCACTGCAGGTTAGACATGTAGTAACGAAGATGTCTTAAATTTGCAGTAAATTGAGTCGATGCATTATATGTGGGCAGTTCCTCACATGTCACATTAAATTGTATGCTAATTTTACGCAAAATGCGGCACTAAATTTCACGATTGCATTCAGCACTAATTAGACTGTTAGCAATGTTTAAGTTCTGAGATCGCTTTTGCGTTCCACGCAGCACTATCTTTGTGGAAGCACTCCAACTGAATCTATTTTACTGAAGCCATATTATTACAAATCCTAAACATCATTTTGGCTTAAAAAATTCAACCATCAATTATAGCTCGTAAACATTTTATTTGGATATTTAATCTAAATAAATCCTTCATTAAACTCTTATTGTTATTCCAAAATTCGCTGCCGTTCCACTCATGTACTATGACTATTTCGTACAACGCAGTTAAGTATCTTGCGTAATCTCTCAGTATAGAAATGTCTTTGCATAATAGCATCATAGCAGCCTATATGTAAATTAATTTTGCAAACTTTTTCACTGATAAGATGTGACTGCTTTGTTAATTGGTGTCGCTGCAGTAGTATGCCTCACTTGACTCCCAAAGGAAATTACCTCTCGGCATTTTATATTTAACGGCTTCCTCTGCTATCCATAAAGATATGTCAGTAGAGTAAATATTAATTTGCCTTGCCCATCGGCTACAATGAACCCCTTAAACGGTTTGGCTCTTAAAGGAGGTCATCAAGAACCGTTGGTAGAACGTTTTATATTGCTGCTCACAGCAGCTCACTAGATGGGAGTTTATATAAAAATATATATTTGTCCCGATTGAAATGGCGCGTCGCTTTTTAATGGTACAACGGATGATCCAAAATGACATCCAAAATATCGTTAAACATTGTGATGTTTCTTTGTGCGTATAAGCTTTTTCACCGTGCACGATAACATAAACATTAGTGGCCTAATTAGCTATAATTTTACATCACAGCGATAAGTTTACAATAATGTTTGTTTATAGACGAAACCCTACAATATCTTATGCTAGCTGGCTGGTAGCATAAATCCATGCGCAAAATCGTGAAAGATTCTTAATTTGCAAGTAGGCTCATTGGTGGCAGTTCATATTAACCTAGTTGTGCAAAAATTATACACAAACATGAGACGAGTAGATCCTATAGCTGAGGATACTCAAGGGTTTGCGTGAGTTTCGATAAACGGTAGAACTTCCTCTGCTTTTTTAAGTTATTGCATAAAATGACGGTAAGTCAGTCCCTTTAGGTAACTTGTACACTTTCATTGTACCATGATAGACCACCATTAGCTATCAAAACATAAAAGGTTAAACCTCCATCATTAATCCAGCGCTGAAATTAATCTAAAAATATCATTGCCAGTCTAAACGTTCTCAAGGCAGCCCAAATATTCTCGGCCTACTTAGTAATGCAGATAGCAGACGACAACGGTTAGTGTTGATGAAACGTTTCTTCGACATTCAATTTATTATTAAAGGAACAGCTGAACACTGCATTTATCGACACTTCTATATAAGACAGACTGGTTTCTTGGTCAGTTTACTTGGGATATTGTAGAATAATAATTCAGATTTACAAAATTGTTCTGGAAGCAGTTTATAAGGATTGATGTCGATATTACTCCTTCCAAATAATTATACCCTACCTAAATCAAGTCGGAGACGACCGAAGACTTGTACCTTTTTTTGTTCCAAACCAAATCGGAAAGTTAGAAATTCACTTAAATAAGCTTAAAGAATTTGTAATGCTGGTAAGTGACTCGGTGCAGCGTATAGTTGCCAATTTAGGAAAGACATCTTAGGGCGATTGAATAACCGCCTCCTTCGTTTTTAGATTATTGCACAAATATTAATGGCTACCAATACGGATTTTCCCTCCAAAATTTTGTGCCAAAATCTGGTGATATAGCTGAAGTGTATATTGGTATGCACTGAAAAAATTTCACCAACACCCAGTAATTAAAGCTACACCGCCAATGTGATCTAACCTAGTGCAGGCTTTGTGCGTAATGTCCACTGCGGTGAGTAGACGGGATATTCCAAAAAACAACCGTGATTCAAGCAGCATGAGCGGTGTGGATTTGCTGGTGGTGGGTAACGTGAAATGGATAAAAGTATGTTATTGCCAAATAGAACCCTTTTGATATGATTGAATCATCAGTTTATTTATACAATAAATATAAGGAAATCTGCAGTTACTATTTTTGCGTATTCGGGAATCAGACTTCCGTACTGAATACATAAAAATACCTAGTTTTTGCCCTTTACAGGCTATTTTAAAAGCATGTTTTAATATGATCTGTGTCCGACTGATATGCACTGGTTTGCAGTTACCTGAAACAGCATTATGTACATTTACTACTTTTCCGATTACATAGAAAATGTTAATGGGTCATCTTTTACCAGTTGTTAAAAGTGAGCTAGCAGAAAGAATGGCATTGATGGCTTGTCTTTAAGTTGTGAGGAAATTAGGTGTTTCGAATTGTTATATAACGACGCTTGACAATCCCAATGGACGTAAACCACAGACAGCGCAAGTTGAATTTCAGATAACTTAAAAAGTATAAAAAAGCCGTATCAATCAGCCAACACAGGAATCATTTGAGTCGTGTTTAAATTTTGGAGTCAAATCTGGTACATATATAGAATGTTATTTATATAGAATCAAATTAACTGTTTCCAAAATATATTGGAGAAAAACATCATTAATCGCTTCAAGTTTACAATATTTTGCTATCATACGTTTCATACTTAGGATATCCGCATTACCAACCGTTGAGGAACCGCAGCTTTGTTTTGGCTTCCTCGAAAATTATGGAACTTTCAATGACCCACTCCAAATCATTGGGATTGTCTTCTGTTGTAGTGCACTGTGTCCAGCCCATGGCGCGCGTCATTCTCGGCTGCTTGTCAAAATATGTCAAAATATTTTGCCAATGGTTGCTAGTCCGAAAGAACTAATGTGCTGAAAGAAATTCACTTGCTCCTCCATAGCCAACATTAGCTTGACAATTTCATTTATTCATCTTCAAATGTGCAGGTGTATGAACAGACACTTGTGATCCATTCAGCAGCTGAGGGCCGTGTGCAGGGTTTGTTTTGTCTTCTCTGGCAACATGTGAAAGGCCTCAGTCCTTCAGATACAAGCGTTTATCCAGCGATGTCAATATCTCAAAACTCACAACATGCTTGACAATCCCAACAACATGTAAGTTGCATGTTTACGACTATAATTAACAACCGTTCTGGGTAGGTGAGACTCCTCCTTTCACTTCGTTCAACAGCTGGAGAATAATTCACAAGAAATTACAGTCTACCCATATCCTGTAAGCGAATCCATTAGGTTCGTCTCAAATTAGCGAGCTGGGTGCGTCCGTTGATCTGTACATTCACTGCCAACCAACACTGCCATCACACTTTCGAATCTAGATTTAATCATCCGGGAAATGTAGGCTTAAATATGGGTTTAAGAAATCATTCTATCATCGCTAATATATGCCTAGTTCAATGCTCGTCTACTTGTCTAGCCCTGCATATAACTTTCCGTCTATAAAGCAGTCGAACAAAAAGGACTGGTGCATCGTTCTTATGGCAAACTCACCTGTGGTACCCAAGAGATTAGAGTGAAGTTAACAACGAACCTTTAGATAATTATATTTACTAGCGTACGTAGCTTTGTATATATAATATTATTTATTTAGTTGGGTGTTTGGGTTGGTGTAGTGTACAAGTGCAAGAACAGCATTCAGCAAAACTTATTTCATTCTGCTGTACTTTTGTTGAATTAATTGAGTCCAAGCAGTAGGTATGGGTTTGCACAGTTTCTGCTGCGCCAGTGCGCTCTGAAATATTTGCGCTGGGGAACTGACTAGAATGAATTGAATTAAATTAAGTGATGTGCTCTAATCTTGCTAAACCTTAAGGTTTATTTTAGCTGTTACTCATTATGTTCTGCTCATGAAACAGTGTAACCCGTTAGCTTAAACAAGTAAGCAAGTTTCCTTTTATCGTTGCGTTATTAAAATAAAAATATTGATCTCGTACCAATACAGTCACACTTACTGTAATCTCTACCTCAATGAATAACGTCAGCCTTGCCAACCGTCTCAAATTACCTGCACCACTTCAACTGAAATATCCCAATTCACTGACCGTTACTACCCCATCAATAAGCTACGAAGAAATATTCCTTTATGCTATTGGTAGTCCAGTACATCAGTTTACAATAAATGAAGTACACCGGCGAGATACTAAAATACTACTGTAAGCACCCGAAACATCAACAAATAATCTGCGTGAGAAATATTTCAATGACTTACATAAAAATGTAACAGTTTATGCAGAGCGGAAATGAGAGATTTATTAGTTCAGATCATATCACCTAAACAGATATCCACTAGCTTCCTCCGGCGATGTCTAGACAAAAAGTTACGACCTCACTGCCTGTGCAAAAGAAAACAAAGCAAATCGTTCTGCTATGTGCAGAAAACATCGAGATTCCAGCAAGTTTATACGAACGACAAGGCCTTACAGTAGCGCACAAACCAACTAACATATTGAAGATAAGGCGGTAGAACACAACAGCTAGACTTGAAGTTCATAAAAGACGAAATGTTGTTTACAATATATGGTGTCAAGATTGCATAAGAAATATGTGGGTCAGACTGCAAGGCGATTGTCAGCAGGAACACTTGAGCACAAGAAATCATCTAAGAACAGTTACTCTCACTTTCATTATATACGGAAGAAGAAGGACTTCGTTTGGATTGGAACAACAGTTTTCCTATTAAAAATGTGTCAGATAATGTAAGCGGGGTAATGGAAGCATTTTACTCGACGCAGCATTCCATGAACATACATGTCCAGTTTGATCCAGTGTACCAAACGTTAAGACGGATAGTAATAATACACCATAAAAACCATCGTTGGCATTTAATGAGCCAACAGCAACCCAACAGTAACTGCCGGGGGCAAAGCATCTTACGGATCGCCTCTGTGTATCGAATTTGACGTGCTAATGACTGTTACGAGCAGGTCAAGTCAAAATTTACTTCTTGATCTATCACCAATAGACAGAAAAGTCAGCGAACTACATTTCTCTAAGCAATGCACTGAAAAATCATTTCATTCGGTGAAGAAACGTCTGCATACATATTAGAAGGCTTGGCTTGCGTATGTATTCAGTTAAGTTAAACCCTAGCATTCTACGCAACATCTTGTTACTTATACTTGCGAAAACGTCAGGGTGACGAACTCCGCCACACAAAATGGATTTTGAGGAAATGTTTTGCAATTTCATCTGTTGGATGAGAGCGCGTAGGAATCCCTTTCCGGCGCAGCAGAGGTTGATGCCAATGAATCGAAAGGCTCGTTGGTAAGGCGTATCAGCCATAGGTTTTCATTATAAGTTTAGCAAAATCCGCTGCTTTCTATCCTATGTTTGCAGTAAAATGACATTAGTGACTGATTAGTGGATCACCCTTTGATGAAGTACCCCATACGATCTTATTACGAGTACCTACTGGTCAATTCAAATATCTTATCAATTACTGTGGATTTACGTCACGTTTCTCAGCTACGCAACAAGCATGCCAAGATTTGTTAAAATGAGGCACAAAGGTACCAGATCTGTTACCAAAAATCTGACCTGGGTGCGCTCATAAAGAATGACTTCAAGCGTTTAAGACATTCTCAGGTGGCTGCGACAAGACAGCCGACAGGTTAAGCTGCTGCAAACACCATTAATCATGCCAACGATGCACAGCATTTTGCGCGCCGTCTTGCTTAATTGCTAGGAGTTACAATACTATCTAAAGCCCGAATACGAGTTATAACATATACGACAACTATGGTGACAAAAACCTACAAGATTTGCCTCAATTTCTCCAGTTGAATGATTCAGCGGGCGCTAGCAAGATTTTCGCAGAGATCACCTATTAATATACTGAATATGGACTGAACTGAACAACGTATACCACCATTTGTCATAACCGCACCACAACACTAAAGTCAGAGTTAATGCGCGAATGCCTTGTGATTGTGCAAAGAACGCAACCACGGCATTGACACTGACAGTTGCTTGAGCATTAAAACAGCTGCGCCTCGTAACACTCGCAAACCGACCGCGCAATATCCAAAACACAACCCAGCAGTGCTATATGAACATAATCAT
>CALYDF020000573.1:0-37124 GCA_944474145.2 Dicrocoelium dendriticum | reverse complement strand
GCCTAATGACAAAAGTTCATGTTCCGCTCCACAGATTAGTGATGAGGGTGAGGGTTGCTATGTTTGCGGTTGTTCATCAGCCATACTGAATTTACCTCGGTTTATGAAAACGCAGGTACCAAGCGGATTGAAAGGGGAAGCGCTTTGACGCCCACCAAAGTTGAATTGGACACGGTCAATCTTCTGTGTAGACTAAGAAAAAGATATTGCCAGCAGTATGTTTTTTAATCAGCTGTCTATAAGTTAGACATGGAGCCAGTAAAAGTCATGAAATGGAGTTATTAAATACAGTGATCACGTAGAAAAGTATTAAATTTACAAACAACTTTGTTTGATTGTTTTTGGCGCTTTTTCACACGCCGTTTTATGTTTTGTTGTTTGTTTAGCTTTCGCGATGTAAATCAAGGAAATCAAGACAAAGACTTGTATACATTTTCCATTGGGCCCGGATTGCGCCATCTCCAAAAGAGTATCCAGCCACCGGTGTGCTACATATTTTATCCCCTAGCCTGGAAGTCGCACAGGACCTGTGCCAGCAAAACTGGAAGCCAGCACTTTAATCTATTTTCGCCAAGTGATAGACTGACGAGCGCGCGATTTCTTCTAGTCTAGCCTTGCGTGAGTGAAGAGAGCGCGTTGGGGTAACAGTTCACATGACATGCGTAAAAGTTGGCCTAGCCATGTCGGTTGGTGCAGCGGTACAAATTTTCAAATGTAAGTTCCCTCATCTTTGCGTCCGTGGTTCGTCCAGCACCCTCGAGCTATGCTCCGCTGACATACATTGTCAAAGGCCGAAATCCGACGCAAGTCATTCACACGAAGCGGCCAGGACTCACCCCCATAGAGCAGCACCGCGTCCACACAGGCATTGTAGAAAATGCAATTCACCAATAGTGAAACCTCACGGCGTCACCACAGACGCCTCAAGTTGGAGAATGCCAAACGGGCTTTGGTGATGCGGAGGCAAATCTCTCTTTCAATGCTACCATCAATATAGTGCAATACATCGATTTACGAAAATATATGTACAGTTTGGTCCGCACCAACTTGTGATCAGTGCCACACTCAGCTCCACGCAGTACACGTGTCATGCGCACTTCACGCATATCACGCTGACGTACGATGACATAGTCGAGCAGGTGAGCGTGACCACTCCGTGCGTGCTACCAGGTTGCTATATCATTCGCACTCAGTGCAAACCGAGTGTTCGTGATCGTCAGGCCGTGAGTGGCACACAGTGAGAACAGCCTGTCACCGTTCGCATTCGCTGAACCAATGCCATGCGAACCGATAACATCGGTCCACGCTGATGCATCACGCCCAACGCGCGCGTTGAAATCACCCAGCAGAAATAGTCGGTCGCTCCTCGGCACAGACCGTATCACGGAGGATAGCTCAGTGTAGAACTGATCACGCGTGTCATCAGGATAACACATGGTCGGACCGTACGTGCTTATAAAAGTAGCAAACTTACCTCTTCCGAGTCGTAGGCGAACAGTCATCAGTCACGCGCTGATGCCCGTTGGTTCACCCACCAGCTGGCCATGGAGGCGATCGGATATTGCAAATCCGACCCCATGTTCACGTGGAGCTGAGGCGGCGTTGCCCACCCAGTAGAATGTGTAGCCAGCACCTGCTTCATGTAACTTACCTTGCTCAGCGAGCCGGGTTTCACTGAGCGCTGCAAGATCGATGTTGTAGCGCGCCAGCTCCATCGCGACGAGTGCCGTGCGTCGCTCCGGGCGCTCACTGGAGTTCCGGTCCAGTAGTGTGCGCACGTTCCAGCACCTGATGCTGAGTGTTTTACGCGCAGGCATACGATGGCATTGGTGGGCAATCGCACGCGAGATGGTCGTTGTGCTTCGGAGGTTTGCTTGAGGGACTCCACCCGGAGCCTTTGGCTCAGTAGCCTGACCCACAAGGAAGTGGGTGCAGATCCAGCTCGGGAATGTGATTGCAGAGACAGATGGGGATCTGCTTGATGGCCGTCACACGCAGCCTTTGAGGTTCTGGAACGTTTTATTTATGTTGTACGACCGTAGTAGGATACGCAGCTGCGACCGCGGCCAGACGCAGATGGGTTTTGGCGGGTTTGCACCAATTTGGCCAGGGGCTGTCTGGCATGAGGCGGGCAGTAGCAAACCATTGAACACCCGGAGTGTCCTCCCACCGTCAGAGACAATGCGTGGCGCTCGTGCTCTACGCCGATATATATATATATATATATATATATATATATATATATATATTAACAGTTTGCAATGACACATTTCGGAAATGAGCTCTTCGGCAAACATGAAGACTGACGTCCATAACTTATATACTAGACTATGAGCAATTTAATATAGTTTTTCTTGCTTTTTCAGCTACATACTTTGTTGAAAGTGGAATCAACGGTTAGTTTTCTCTAACAAAATACAGTAGGAGATTGGACATCACAGCCACAGAGTATCTACCACTTTTGCTATCAGGTGGGAGCCGGACACGAGCAAGGTCGCTCAAGGACATCGCGCTCAAGGCTCGAATTAATATCTCGACAACCATGTTGTTACCAATTTAACACGCCTGATCCTTCACGATATGCCTTATGTCATGGATCAATAATAATTAAATACCATTTTATATATTAATTTTGACATTGTGTAATTATCGCTTACTACACTGGCGTTGTCGCACAAATAATGTTACCTTGAGGCTGTGAACGTCAAAACTGTGTTTTATAAGGGAAAGATAGTGGTAGCAACATCAAAATTTAGCTATCATAAAGGAGATATCAGTTTGATTAATGGAAAGCACAGATTTCCGTCTGTTGCTCTTTGCGGTTTACTGAAATTATGGTAGCCAAGAGTGGGAGCTATGAGGTATATAAAGGTTCACCAGGGGGCCATGGCTGAATTAAGGTTGCCTATGACTTTTATAAGCAATGAGCATTGGTCAAAATAAGCTAATATTCCGCTTTCACAGAGCGATCTCATTCACACATCCCTACTTCTAAAATTCCGTGGCCCTGACTTTTCATCGGTTCACATTTTATTTTTCCCCTTATGTAGCCGAATTTGGAATTCGTCTCTTTGTCAACATATAGGACCTGTCAAGCCAATATTTTAATCCCACCATAGACCATTTTTGTATTGTTAAAATTCGCATGGATGCGGCTTGGATAACGACCGGTAAGATTACAAGCGGGTGAAAGTTTCTTTCCGATTCCCATTAGGCATACAGTGTTCGCTGAATATTGTAATACACAAACATAACTCACTGCAATCCGAATTAGTTAAATGAACCCTCGTTAGAATAACTGCATATCCAGCTTCCCGTGACTGTGAACTTCGGTGAAATCGTGCAGTGTATTTGACTGGGGTTTAGCTGCACCAACTAACAAATGGACGCACCTCCTAGTTAAAAATGTTAGATGCCGATAGTTTCATAAAAATGAATAGCTCACAGAGGACCGCTCTGTCTGTCGTTGATTATTTACAGCCAAAAGAATTACAACAGGGTTCGGACGACAGACGTCCAAACGAATAGGTCGATGTGGCATTCGTGATACAATATTGGGTATACTTGCAAAGCGCATTAGGACGAGCACAGTTCACATCCATAGATCCCGAGCAAACCAAGAGGTAACTCGCATCACAGTGTCCGAGTTTTCTTCGTTCACAGGCATCCACAACTTACAACTACTGTTCAAACACCAGTAAAATGCGCCTATGCTTTTCCAGAGGTTCCAAACGTTAGTTATTATTCGTTTTTCTCAAACTTGTAGTCCCTATTCTGGTTCATCTTCATGCCTAGTCAGTTGGGGTTGGATCCGTCCTGTCTTGTTTACTTCCCTTGCAGATTGATTTTTCAAGTACCAACTTAGTTTACACTGGCTCTTGTCTTGGTTAGAGGTTTGAAGCGCATATAGCTCTGCTAATCTTACAAAGAATTTGCCAATAATATCACTATGCGACAGCTCAACCTGCTCAGTCAGCAGCTGAGGACACCTCATCGGAACAACTGTTTTGTGTCAACGCAAACCGCACGGATTCCACCTAAGGTCACCCTATTGACATCGTTTTATTTACCGTTTCAAACCACACTGAACTCGAACAACTTTTCCTCCGAACATCGCCTCTTTGTGATAGCTCATGTGCCTTGCCAACAGCCACCTTTCTACAAAGTTTCTTTATTACACTGCTATACAATTGAGCTATAAATGCGTAGGCGTAAAGGGCATGGTTTAAGTTTGGTTAATTCAGCAACCAACCCTTTACTGTCGGCCATTTATTATTTTATGGGTCTAGATGCCGTTTCAGGCTTTCGTTCCCAGGCTCAGCGCACGTGTACATTTGTTGCCTAGCTCATTCAGATCGTAACGTTCCGAATTCAATTAGCTATTTGTGCGTGGGGTACTATCAGTGAACTATCTCGTCTGCTCAGACAAGGATTCGAAACAACTAGGACATGTTGGAATGTAATTACACGGCGCAGGACGAGGTTGACTTGTTTATACAAAGCTAGAGAAAGCATTTACAGAGCGGTTACATAAGTACATGACTAGATCAGCAACATTAAAATATCTATGAGCACCAACCAATCCAATGGTTATACAAGCTTTTCAGGCCTTTTCTCATCCTGGTGCTTATAACAAGTCACCTTATTCAGATTAGGTTATTACCCTTGTTTCACAAGTCGTAGACCTTCCTTTCTATTGAAAATGTCTTCCAAATTTAATTGGTCAACTCGTCGTTTCATGTTTTTGGCAGAATTTCTGCTCCGCCCTATTCCTGCTTCAACCATTCGATGTTTTTATAGGTTCATCGAATTAGCTTACAAGCCGCAAACCATGCTCGGTATGGATGACGGACCAACCTGTGTTGCTCCCGGTTTGTTTGTTGAGGCGACCGGTGTGTACGATACCCGCCTTTTCCTGCCCTTGCTTGCCTCCGACCTGAGGTTGCCACTGTGATGACCCAATCGTTATGTGTAGCTTCCATAAATGAGGTAATAGATGTCACGTCAAATGTGAATTACCCGATTAGGGGGTTATGATCTGTCAGAGAAGTGGCGCAGATAATGGGGGTCGGTTAACAAGACAGGCTTTACTGTTTGATCTATGGATGAGCTCAGAGGACGTTGCTGAAGTACAGGACCGATTTGCTTCGGCTTCTATGGCGAAGTAATGAGACTCGCCATCTGCTCAATTGTTCATTTTGTTTTCTCACGATTTTATGTGTACAACTGTGCATTTGACAATTGGAATAGCTCTGTATACCCAACAAAAGCAGAGCAGTCTGTCACACTACTGGACGTCTTTAATTGTACGCCTTACGCCCACACAATTAGCGTGGAATGCAAAGGTACAGTAGGAACAGAGCAGATATGCCCTGACCGAGTAGGTGCACTTAGATTCACCGCTTTTATCTCTAACTGGGCGCATTTTCAGTGTCCAGCGTTGTTATGACCGAACGTCGCACCTGTCTGCTTACGTTATATAGAACTTAAGCTATACCCAAGTTCATTTTTAAATAGCGCAGTTCACCGCAGTTATCGTAGGTTAGGTTGTCACGGAAATGACACACACGCACGCGCAGTTTGGATTCTATATAGACTGACGGCGATTAGTGCAAACTTAGTTTCTTGAATCTGCATTGTATTGGGTAGCTGCCAACAATTTAGTGTCACAAATGGGCAATTATAATCAAAAGCCACAAATGTGACGGCAGTTTCTTAGGAATGGTACTGTAGTACTCGTGTTTAGAGAATCGTTAAGCGCAAGATATACCTTACGGAAGACAACCTCAAAGGAGAGTGTTGTTAAACAACAGCAAGGTTTCAGTCATGAGATTGACCACGATAATTGCTAAAAGAATTCATGTTTCTTGTTCCATGTTCGTGGGGCATAATATCCTTAAAGGTGAACACTAAATACGATAAGTTTATCGGATTAGAACGCGTGTATGATACATGCGCTGGGTGAAGAGGGAAAAGAGAAAACCCATGCGAGAGGAGCGCCCTTGTACCGAGTCAATCTGCAGAAGCCATAGCACGCATTCCGAAGTTGGCAACACCTTCGTCAAGCTCAGGAAACTTTGTAAGATTGACCAAAGTATTGCGCTTCTCAGGGTTTGCAAAATTTTTCAGAGTCACCAGTAGACTGTGGGTGTTTTACTGTAATATAAGGGTGGCTTAGACCCACTCCTTAAAGTAACTTGTCAAAATATTTAGCACTGACCCAAGTTCCATTTTCTGTGGCCAAGACACAGGACACCGATTCGCGACTAAATATTGTACGTAGATGGTCATTGTGAATCCTTGCGGTGATAACTTGGTAAAATACCCTACTTGCTATTGCAAAAGGGAACCGACAATGATTAGCGCATAACACTTGTCCAGAAATGGACTACAATAGTCTGTATACACTCACTGTCACGTCTCAGGTGGCATGAGCCACGGCGTCCAGTTATATATTTCAGAATGAAACTTATTTGAGCAGCTGGTGCAGTTCTTTGCCATGTAGAGTACAACTGCGTTTAGTTCTAATCATCAGGTCAAATGACGCAATGACTTCATTTATTCTACGCTTAGATTACCGGAACGCGATTCCTGTAATACAACAAATCTCAGCATCGTTGGCACAACAAAGCCATATGGGACACAAAAGCCCCTCAAATGTAACAGAAACTTTATCATGGAGCTTCCAAAAACTTGAAAATTGTCTCTTCGGTTCAGGTTGCCATTCTTTAAGGGGTAATGACAAAACGGCATGAGAACATTTATGTACATCAGAAATCATATTTGAACCGTCTACTGTACTCTCGATCTAACTAGACGTGCCGTGTCGTGACAAATAAGCACCACGTGGTATGCGTTTAGCACTATGGTGTTGGATGTCATGCGAATTTCCAGCAAACATAACGTGCCATCGCAGCAGGCGATTTATCCAAGGAAGTATAAGAATGAACACTGGACCGTACTGTTTGAAGACATTCTGTAAGACAACTAGACCATAGTCGAACTAATACCGGGTAAAGTGAATGGGTCGGGATATATCGTAGTTAGATTTTAATCCGTTATGGTCAGCTATCGTCCTCCATGGTTCAGTGGCATAAGCTGTTGGCTAGTGGTGTAAGCCACTAACGGTCCTGGGTGTAATACGCAGCACTTGACCGGGGATATGCGCACCATTGACGAGCTCGAAACGATCATCTGGTGCTTTTCATGATTCGTTGTTCACCTTCCTGGCTTATAAGTTAATTGCGATTAATCAAATAAAATCATACCTAAATCCGCCTAATCATTCGTACCTCAACGTTTGATGTAATTATAAACATAGGTAATTACCTTCTCTTCATGTTAAATTCTTCTACTAGCAGATGAAATATGAGCTGCAGCTTCAAAATCACCCATGAGGCAATCGCAACCAGGAAAATGATACAAACCTTAGCCGCTAAGTAAACGCGAGGAAACCTAATACGGTCGAAAAAGGCAGTCATTTAACTTAAAATGTAAGGGAAATTAAAGTTAACGCTGTTAGACAACCGGGACTTACGAGAAATATTAACACATTCGTGTTGCAAAAGCGTTTATCATTCGGAGCAAGCATGTGGCAGATACGGGAAGTTCGACGTTCGTATTGAGCGCGTACAATTGTTACAGACGGCGCTGCAAACGCTTTTGACTCAGCTGACATCTTGCAGAGCGTTTGTTAGTGGTTTTAACTCAGGGACCTGCAATCAGAAATCGAACGCATTGGTATCGTAATGAACAACATGCACAATGAGACGGAAACTACAGACTTCCTGCTGCACTATTCTTACTGGTTGCTATGTTACTAACGAGTTAATCCCAGTTTGAAGGTAAGAATTGGTTAAGTTGGTTACGTTGCTGTTACGTTCACTAAATAGTGACGGTGATTTCCTATGCTCATCATTTCTACTATCATTAGCACACTAAGTAATATCGCGCTCAAGATAATGGGCGCGTAAACGGGATGTAGAGCATGAGCTATTATCTGATTATTATATGTTACGATGCACTCAGTAGGCTACCAGCACAACACTTCTGAGGTATTCTCAGACTACCCTTGCTTAGAACACGAAGACATAATAGAAGTACTTACGGAAAATGATGTTTTTGGCGTGTTGTACACACACTTGATTGTGGCGTACTTTTTCGGGACAGCGGGCCACTGTAGAAAGAAAAGCAGTGATGTTCAGGGTTTGAAACAGAAAATGATACATACATCTTTCATATCATGCCCCCAAGACTCATCAAGAAGCACTGCTGACTGTAGTGTGATTGTGTCGGTGGTTGTATGGGTATCACCTGACTGCAGTGGTTTCCGAATGACTTTGAAGAACATTTACTGCATCGCACATTAAGATGGAATTACCAAGCAGTTCCTTCTTGTTACGTGATTTTATGGTCCCTTCGTGTGGAAAGACTGAAATATAGGCAGACGAGGTTCGTATATCAAAGCGCATATAATCGCTCGAAGGGTTGGTCAGGTAGATACTGGAGGAAAACGGCAAATCGAAAGAACCTAGAATTACAATTTGTCCAGAATGTGTGAGTACCTTCAAACACAAGCTCGTGGTTCGGTTCCATAGCAAGTTCTCCTCGCACCCACGGTATGCACTTTATATTCTGTGTCAGAACTTCGGCTTGTTTAGAACGTTCCCACTAGGAACAGAAAGTGGCGACGAATGAAGTAATTGAAAGGGGTCAACTTACCAGCTGACGTAGATCTTCCTCGTTCTCACCCTCAACTAGCATGCTTTGAACGATTATCTCGTGCTTACGATTTTCCGGATGATAAAAATCAAATGGCAATAAAAATACTACAAGCGTTGGTTTTACAGTAGCAGCTCACCAGTAAAACGCGTGTTTTGTTGCGCGTCGATGCAACCATAGCGAGGCTTGAAATAATACAATGCGGGTTCAGTGGATTCCAGCTTGTAATGCACCTTAGCTTTCATCAGATTCCTCAGCTGCATAGTGGCGGTTCCACAGGCTGCACTGCAGTCTGTGCGTTGAGGGACTGTGCAGAAGAATTTGTGCAATGATATGATCAAAGAGCAGATATACAGCGTGACCAGGTGACAAGAAATTAAAAAGATTAAGGTAACCAACCCGGAACTAGCAAATATTATGAGAGGGCTGTTCACCTACAGTTAATCTCATGTCGAATAGCGATGAATAGTAAACAATCTAACCGAAGACTTGAAGGTGAATCATGAGAATATCATAAACATCGGTTGATTATTCCAAGTCACAAATTGACAATAAACTTGGTTTGTCCGTGCGGAACAAGTAATGCATGTGGCAGACTTAAGTAAGTAGACACCTAGGTATTTTAGGACCACTGTAGTCATGGTCCAAGTTGTTGATCCGAACAAAATGCTTCAAGGCTTCGCCAAACAAGGTTTGACAAGTTAGATCCAATCTGGACTAAACAGTCAGTTTCATGAAATAATGGTGCTGATAATTTGTTGATGCTTGGCACGCACAAAATTGCAAAATGGCAGTTTTACTTGTACTAGTGACATACTGAGAACTCTGCAAAGTAGGTGAAAGACCTGTGCAAATCCAAGCTCATTGTATGAATGTCACAAAGGTTTGACGCATATCCGTCTTGGTACAGAATAGCTACAGCCTGGCAACCACGGACGAATAATCTAGACTTGCTAAAGATTCCTCTTCAGAGTAAGTCGCAGCTACGCTCTGGGCCTAAGGCTACACAGCTGAACAAATTGATTATGCAATGAAGCTAGTACACAAGTGTCACCCATCCGCAACCTGACAAATATCAAGCTCCACCAACCTCGGTAACATCCATCCTGAGAGTAAATATTTGGCAAAAGCTATAACGGCACAATGGAACACATCCGCAATGGTCTGAAGTTGTGGTTATAACTCTAAGTATGTATATATACGCGTCCGTTGCCACTGAGTAAAACGCAGGAGCAAAGTATATGCATGCAACAGACGCAATCACGCAAGGCGCCAAAACTGCCCCATGTGCGCTTATTACTTCACCAAACCTCAGACAACCTTCCCTCGCAAAACGGTTATACTTATACGAGCTTTAGGTCTGCATCACACGAGTACCCAAAAAGACCTAATGGAGTGACGGTAGGAACGCCCAGTGTGATAATTCTTTTCTCCATATCTGTCCTAGTGAGGCATTTTTGGGACGATTGTCACTCAGTGAAAAGCGTTTTTAGTGATCATTTATTCATGGTTTTAACTACCTTTTTCAAAGAAAAGAAAGCAGGCTTTAAATCGCAAAAATTCGGTCGCAATGTTATACCGAAATTAGATTTGAGAGAAGGAAATTCGTCCCTAATTTTTATTGTTAATTCCCATACAAATTTCCGAATAAGCAGTCATTTGGTGAATAATTGCTTCCAATTATTCATCTTTAGACCAATGCAATCATACACTGGATAAAAGGAATTAAAGGAATAACGATCAATTCTCTTAAATTTACAACGGTAAATATGAACTGCGCGCTAATCGGTTAATTTCAAGTTGCGGAATTAGACCTGATGTAGTTTAACTCGGATTCTTCAGTTCTTACTGGCCACGAAAACAAAGGTGCACGGACTATAGTTTATTTTGCAAGCATAGGGTGGAGTCAAACAATCGAATGCAAATTGTCTTTGCCTTGGCAATTGTACCGGGTCACTGACCTTTCAGCCAGTGCAGAGGAAACTTGTACACTATTCTAAAGGCATACGCTACATCCACCAGGTGCCCAGTTTCGAAGATATGGGCCAGAACGGAACTGCTAATGATCCCCATGCCACCGCGATGTAACCGACGTGCGCAATGTTTTTCAAGTGTTTGTTGTTGCGTCATAAGCCCACTCAAGCTCTTAAATACTCATGGAGGCGATCACCATCTGCAATTTTCACTGTTTCTTGAACGAATCAGTGGTTCGATGAAAAACGCACATTTTAACGTGGCTGCGGTGAAACTCGAGTTAACTACGCCTGAGACAGTTCTAGTGAAAGTCTCAATAGCGACATCCCATTTGAAAACTAACCGTAAGAAGGGCTGCTTCTGTGGTACTGTCGGCCCTGGTATTAGCTTATGTTTATTTCGAAAACTGCGTGATATTTACCTGTCGAGGTATCCATTTTCACGCAAGGTATTATGTATAAAAATTTGATCAGCTTCAAGTGTGTCTTTCGAGTAGATTCGACGTGCTGTCTAGGTAAGCAACCGAGTTAATTTGCGCTTATATCTCAAAGGAACGTAACTGGAAGATAGTATACTGCGCAATCCAGGTAATTTTTCTCTTGACTTGCAGCTGGATGGAGCTATCTGGTTTCTTAGTTAACAAGACACTACATGTATACCATGCTTGCCACTCGTCCAGTCGTGGTCTCTCTGTTAATCTGGACTTATCCCTTCAAATGTTTTTCCTAACAGACACGGATCACCGGACTATTTCCAACTGGTCCATCTTTTTTGACACAGGACCAACGACAGGCTTGTACACCACAAAGTACATCCTCGGCTGTTTTTCGCCAAGTTTAGTCCTTAACCGTTATCTATATGAAATTCATCCGTATGCGGGACAAATAAATTTTCTCAGCCTAGCTGAAGATTTCCGGACGATTGTCCCCCCCCCCAACACCACCAACCAACAGCTTTTGATCCCCTATTCAAATCTGCCTGATAAAACCCCAAATACTTTGACTCATACTCACATTATGAACAGTGATTAACCAAAGGAGTTTGCCACTCTTGTATCGCTGAAGGTTGCTCAAGCTGGCTACGCGAACTCCATGTCTTACTCACTGTGTTATCCCAGCCAATACTAGGGCAGACATGGCGAGGGACTCGTCTGCCTGCCAACACGTTATCACCACTTATATATGGCCCAAACTGTCCATCTCACCACATTTAATAGATCATCTAAACTGAGCTGTTGGTGCATTTTGTGTAGTCCAATCATGCTCCCTCAGGCTGTCTACTGATTGCCCAACCTGTGTATGCATTTAGTCACGCAGTTTGTGCCTTGTGTCGCTTCGAAGCGGTTTCGCTCAGCAGTTTGTTTTCATTTTTGGGTTTGCGGACACCGTTTGAGGTTTGTCATTTTTTGACATTTTTTGTGTCTTCACAGCACCGTAGTCAATCCGGAGTTGACTTTTGACATATTCCGTGCATCCTGTTTCGTGAAATTGTTTCAGGTGATCTGCTAATCGGCCCTTGGTGAATTTGAACAATCGCAGACTGCTCGTTCAGCAAAAGGTTTCTAAGCAATTTGACGCTTACAATCAGTGTCTATGAGCTACAGTTGGACAGAGCTACTTTAAGCTACCAGACAAGAGATAATTTAGTTATGTGCACCACCGTATAACAAAGCTACTGCTATTTTGTCGCCTCACATTAACCATGGCGTTTCTATGTACACTTGACCACAAGTCTTGGTTCATTTTGTACACCTATGCGCAAATTGCGAACCATTACCAAGCCACGGACACAACGATAGTTCCCGCTAAGGTAGAAACTGTGACAGCATAAACGGTGTGAACAGCGTGATCTAATACTGCATACAAAACATCGGGTCGTGGGGTTGGAGATCCATCGCAATGAGGCTGGACCTTACCGTGGTGCGATGGTTTGTATGCATCAGCGATCCATTGAGCTATGCTGGGTGGTGCTTTTGCACCTTCAGAGTCACTCATACCAGATTGGTCAATGGTTAGAGGTCAGGCAAACTCAGCCTCCTGGTCCTCCAGGTTGGGGGTTGGAATGAGGGTGGCACCTTATTACTTAAAACGGACTCCTTGTAGTCCAACGCCAAACCCGCTGCGTTGCGGTCAGGTTTTAAACCAAAGGCTTTGGTTGAGAACCCTAATCGTTCTCCTGTCTAGGCCTGGGCAACCTGACAGTATCCTGCCCACGCAATACAATGAATCACACTTCAAACAAATTGCTGATGCTGTGGCCACCGCAGAGGATAATCAACGGTGCCCTATCTGCTGCATCCAGCAGGGTGGATAGGGGTTTGGAGGCTACTGCTCAAGCCTTCCCGTCTTCTTATTCCCCATCTTACGCTTTTTCACTCTTACCGTCCCTTTCCAACTTCACTTATATCCCCCCAGTTTTCAACCCTCCAATTCTTGGCCCTCCCCCAACATGCTTTGCTAGGCATTTATCTTCTAGTTTCAACTCACATGTGAACGCAAAGCGTCACTACTCTCCTGTCAACAAGCCCATCTCCAACCAAGCGGTCCATTCCAGTTCATCGGCTTCCATTTGGAGCCCTCGATCCTCCTTCAGATTGGCATGCCTTAATGTACGCACACTACTACAGATCGGTCAACAGGCGGCACTTGCCCGAACATTGGAGACTCTCTCGATCGATATCTGCTGCTTATCAGAGACCCGCCTGCAAGACTCGAGCTCTGTGCTCACTCTGCGATCCCCTTCAAGTGACGCAAACAGTATTTTCTCATTGCGCCTATCCGGTGACGATGCAGCTTCGAGCACCGGCCAAGCTGGTGTTGGCATTGCTCTGAGTCCCCGGGCTGAAGCTGCTCTGGTTGATTGGATTCCAATCAGTAGCCGGATGTGTGCTGTCCGATTGGCTGACTCCTCTAAAGCTTCGAAGTCGCGCGGGACTAATAGATGTCTATTCATCATCGCTGCCTACGCGCCCACAAACTGTAGCGATGATTCGGTAAAGAACGACTTCTACCGCCAACTGACTCAGCTCCTTCGCCACAGAAGAAGCGCGGACACTGTTGTTCTGGCGGGGGATATGAAAGCACAAGTTGGAAAGTTGTCCACTGATGCAATGCATCTGGGCGGTCAGCACGGTGTAGGCTCCCGTAATGATAACGGTGAGCGGTTACTTCATTTGTGTGAAGATGCTCGTTTATTTCTTGTGAGCACTAATTTCTGACACAGCACCCGCCGGAGGGTGACTTGGCGCCCACCAGCCTCGAACCAGCCTTGGACGCAGATCGATCACATTGCTATTAGTTACCGCTGGAGAGGCTGCATCCAGAATTGTCGCTCGATTTGGAGCACATGTGTGGACACTGATCATGCACTTGTATGTGCTGACATGCGGATGCGCTTTGGAGGACGCCCACGACGACGCTGTGAGCGCATTGACACCAGCCAACTGACAAAGCCAGCTGTTCTGAATGCGTAACAAAGTACGCTGACATGCGAGTTAAGTACTCGCTCACTGGAGACAATTGATGGTCACTGGTCACATGTTCGCCAGACCTTACTAGCAGCGGGCAAATCCTCATGTGATATGTCTAAAAGCCCACATGGACATTGGGTCTCTTCTCGGTCTCTGGAACTTATCGACGCTCGCCGGCATATCCCGGCTGGAAGCGAACACAATGAAACTCGCAAAGAGCTCCGGGCAAAACTCCGTGCTAACCTGAAGAGAGACCGCGAATCTTGGTGGTCTTATCGTGCGTCAGAGATGGAAGTGGCCGCTGCCATTGGCAACCATCGTAAGTTATTCCGTCTGATACGGGAAACGGGCAGCAGGAAACCTGGTGTTAGTGCAACAATTTGTGATGAGAGTGGACAGCCTATCCACAATTTGTCAAAACGTTTGGAGCGTTGGGCTGAGTATTTTGAAAAGCAATTTAATCGGCTAGAATTGTCCGATTCGCCGGTCACTGATCGCCCTGCTCCGTGGGCTGTCCATTTGGATCCACCCTCTCGCTCAGAAGTCGAACGTGAGATCCGACTGTTGAAGTTGAACAAAGCCGCGGGACCAGATGATCTTCCTCCAACCCTCTTCAAATTCGGAGGCCCTGCTCTTATGGATGCTTTGCATGAATTACTAGTGAAACTGTTGGAGCAGGAGACGGTCCCAACCGACTGGAGCCGCTCCGTTATTGTTCCCATCTTCAAAGGCGGCTCGCGCTCGGCATGCGGCAACCATAGAGGAATCAGTCTGATCTCCATCGCCTCCAAATTACTTGCCTCCATAATCCTTCACAGACTGACTGGCGCTCGTGAAAGCCAGATTCGTGAAGAGCAAGCCGGGTTTCATCGTGGTCGTGGCGGCATTGACCACATCTTCACTTTGCGTCAGTTGTTGGAGCACCGCCACACATATTGGCGGCCCACGGTAGTCGTGTTCCTCGACATCAAAGTTGCCTTCGAATCGGTTGATCGATGTGCCCTTTGGAATTGTTTACTCAGGAAGGGTGTGCCCGAGAAATATGTAAATATTATCCAAGCATTATATGCGCGTAGCACGGACGGAGTGAGGGCTTACGGCAAGCTGTCGCCACCCTTTAATATCTCCAGCGGTGTGAGACAAGGATGCCCGCTGTCACCTTTCCTCTTCAACTTCGCTATTGATAAAGTCACGGAGTTTGCATTTTCAGGACATGACTTGAAAGGTGTGGAGCTACTCCCAGAGGAACGACTTCTTGACTTGGAGTATGCAGACGACATTGCCCTCATCTGTGACAGCTCCCAGACGTGCCAAGCCGCGCTAGACAGATTAGCACTGGCTGTCAGTCGTTTCGGGCTTTCCTTTGCACCACCGAAGTGCAAAGCGTTCCTCCAGGATTGGCGGGGTTCGCCCCCTGTGCTGACCCTTGGTGGGGAACAGCTAGAAGTCGTTCAGAAATTCAATTACCTGGGAAGTTGTATCAGCGCCCTTGGGATCGAAGACGACATCACGAACCGTACAGCGAAAGCTCGAAGTGCTTTTGCTAACCTTCGCCACCTTTGGCGGCGGCACGACATCACTCTCGCCCTGAAGGGTAGAGTGTACAATGCAGCGGTACGTTCGACCTTACTTTACGGTTGCCAAACCTGGCCCCTAAGATCCGCGGACATGAAGAGGCTACTTACGTTCGACCATCGGTGCCTTCGCAGTTTGGCTCACATCTGGTGGGAACACCGCGTGAGTAACGAGCGTGTTCGACGCATTGTTTACGGCCCAGGAAAAGGATCTGAACCGCTCAGCACCGTTATTTCCCGCACCAGGCTCTGATGGCTCGGCCACGTGTTACACATGTCAGCCCACCGACTCCCTCGACGTGCGTTGTTTGCTCACCGGGGATGTGGGTGGGAGAAGAGGAGAGGTGGCCAAGCGATGACTTGGTCCAGGGGAATGAAGTCCCTCACTTTGGAGCTAGCCTCGGTTGGAGCTTCACGTCTCCCTGGTTGGGGTCCAAAAGACGGTGAACACGTTTGGCTGGATACACTTGCTGACATGGCAAGAAGCCGACCTCAGTAGCGTTCGTGCTGTGAGTTTCTTTGTCCCACACCATCCATTTTAGCCTCCCCATCCATATACGAACTCATTTCCTAGGGTAAAACATAATATTTTTTCTTTTTGCCTAGTAGCTAGCTGGAAGCTTACCGGAACGATGCCTATCCGTTGCTGGTAGCTCAGCTGGCATGCAACTGTTGTATCTACTTCTCCTTTGTGTATTGCATTGTATGTATATATATATTTCCTTCATGTATTGCGGCACAATAGCGGAGGTGTTTTTCCCATCTCTAGCTGATGTGTATAATGATGATGATGATGTGGTTGGAGACATTAGTCCACCAGACACCTAGTGAATATAAACCAAGGTCAATCGTAGCTCCGACAAATTGTTAATACAGGTCATCTCAGTAATCACTTGCTCGTTCTGTGCCAATTACTGCGACGCAAAATAAACGCACAGAAAGCAACCAAAACCCTGGCATACTAAAAATATTTCGTGGTCCTGTGACGTATGTTCAGATAATCCCATAGGACTGTTTAAAGATAGAAAGTGAGGTGTGAAACGTTTGCTTTTACGTCAGCTGAGTAAAAGTAATTGCTTACGTTTTGAGAGGGAAAATCTCTTAACTCAATTCGAAAATTAGTGCATTACGTAAACCAAATCCTAGACGAATTAAAATATAAAAGCTCTCTAGACAAAGTTTCACGTAGTTTAACTAAAAGCGAACAACATTGGTGACAAACAACAATTGAACGGTCTACAAATTCTTATAAAATGCTGAAGGCATCAGAGTCATGCGCAAATTGTACAATCACCTCGATATTAGCAGGGCAGTGACCCTTAACTAATAAAGATATTAAGATGAACTAGCTTCCAATTGAAGTGTCTTGCGGTAGCGTTGGCCTACATTCCACCCCGGACAAAATAAGCACTCCAAGATAGAAAATTCTCGTTCACAGGGAAGCGAAGAACAAGCAGTTTGTACTTAACCAAGAAGAGGAGCATAACCGCTGGGCTGAAATAACGTGCGCCCTCGGCCTATAGGTTCTGTCAACTAGTCTTACACGCCCTTCACGCAATCAATCATCCCCGCAGTGTGCTAACCACAAACTGCTCTACAAGCACGTTAATAGCCTTCGAAAGGTGAGGCAAGCATTTCCTCCACTCAGGACTGCTGATGGCCCAACAAGAACGGCTGTGGAAGCAGCAAACGCGCTGCAGATACAATATGCCCCAACGTTTCATAGCATCTTGCCAACAAGCGATCTATCAATATTCGTCGTCTCCTCGCCAGGTCTAAGCAACATCACTTTATCAACGGAGGCTGTATTGCAAAAGCTGACTTCTCTACGCAAACCCAGCTCGCCGGGTGTCGACACCCTCCCTCCAGAGGCACTAGAAGCAGCAGCACGCCAGTTGACAGGAACTTTAGCTCAAATTTTCCTGCGCTGCTTAGACCAGAATCAACTTCCTTCTATGTGGAAGCTTGAAATATTAACCCCGATGCAAAAATGTGGAAGCAGAACTGATCCTTCTGACTACCGCCCACTTTCCCTTCTTCCTATACTCTCCAAGATCATGGAATCGATAGTTGCCGACGCACTGGTGTGCTATCTGGAAAACTGCAACATCATCACTCCTGAGCAGCGCGGGTTCCTTCGACAGCGGTCATGTACAACTGATTTACTAATTGCACGCAGTAGTTGGACCGAGGCAGCCGACGCTTGAGAAGGTGTTGACGTGATCTACCTGGATTTTTCTTAGGCTTTCGATCGTCTAGACCATCGGATGCTACTATCCAAGCTGCAGCAATACGGGATCGGCGACTCTCTCTTAAGCTGGACCGCCAACTTTCTATTTCAACGGCAATTAGTGGTCAGAGTTCGGAGCTCTTCATCGGACCCCATAAAATTTGAGTGTGGTTTGCCGCAAGGATTAATTCTAGGTCTACGTTTTCTTTGGTGTTTATTAATGACCTTGCAAAGGAAAACGCTTTAAACTTCCTAATGTTTGCCGAAGATATAAAGTTCTAGAACGGGATCCAGGCGGAAGCCGAACAACATGCGCTTCAGAGTGACGTAGATATGGTGTATAAATGGTCGACTCAAAAATCATTGCATTTCAACGTCAGTAAATGCAAGGTGCTTTCCATCCGACATCAGAGCAGCTACTCATACCCACTAGGAACGAATATACTACAACAATCAACTCTCGAACGTGACTTGGGTGTCCTGGTTCAAGATGACGTGGGTTGCTCCATGCAATCCAAAAAGGACTCGAAGACCGGGAACCAACATGTCGGGCTGTTGAGGCGGGCGTTTGGACAAATAAACTGCTCCATATTTCCACAAATGCTCAGTGTGTATGTTCGTCCCCATGTCGAATATGCAAATCAAGCCTAGCATCCATGGCTGAAACACAACCTTAATGCACTGGAGCAGCCACAACGTCGGGCCTCTAAGAACTTAATTGGAATGCGCAATCTTTTATATTAGGATAGGCTGCAACGGTTGGGGGTGCTTAGTGGAAGCTATCGCAGACAACGAGGCGACCAGGTTATGACATACTTGATTCTGCGAGACCCACAACATGTGTGCGGCCTTTTACTGCAACTCAACAGCAATTCAAAAATGAGAGACCACTCTTTAAAACTCGCAGAACAATACAGTCGCCTGGAGCGCCGCAGAAATTTCTGTTCCATCTGTGTCTGTCACCCGTGAAATTCTATCCCACAATCGTTCGTTTCTGCACCGACGCTAACGGTATTTAAAAGATGGATGAACAATGTACTCATTCACTTACACTTTGTTACTTCACACTACATCTCCATCCTACACCTGGAGTATACCATGGAATTATTTGATGTTAACTGTGGAAGCTGTGAATATAAGAGGATTGCAAGACTAAAACGAAGCAAACGATAAGTCCTTATTTTCATATTTTAAGTATTAACGGTTTCACTATCCTTATCATCATTATTGTTATGTTCATATCCCCACCAACTATTCAACGGGACATGTATAGCAAAGCTTCTTAACCCGTAAAAATTTATTGTTCATTGTTCAACGTGTAACATTATACGTGCACTCGAGGATGTTATCATAGCAAGCCAGTAATGAAATCTTCTGTCAGTGCCCGTAGTTTGCCGTACAAATCATGGGTAGAATGGCGGATACGGAAATCCAACCAGAGGGCGTCATGACAAGATGGAATGACAAAATTGGTACTACGTCGTCTTATGCCAGTATTGAAGCCTGATGATAATCTTCAGCGACAAATGCACGATACTGAATAGTGGAAGTATATCACAGAGCTCTATATCATGCAAAATGTCGTACTTTTGACGTCACCCTTCTGCTTCCACAAACTACCACGCCAGCAATGCAACTATTGTGAAGTTTATCTTGACTACGCCAGAGTTGGTAACAATGACAAGTTAGCGTGGCATTATAACGGAAAACTTAGGCTTCTAGTAGTAGGAGTAACAATATTCATTCAAGCAGTGCAAGCTCCAGATAGAGATGAGCGAGATTAGGTTATTCCTACCTCAACTCAGCCAATTTTCCAAACACCCGTTACAAAAACGTCAGCAGATCGGCACTATTCGTGCTGGTAAAACACAGCGGAGAGAACTCCTAATACGTCAACAGATACAATTCTGCCATGTTAACATTCAAGGGTTGAATTCTAATTACCAGGAAGTGCACTATCGACAGCTTTGTATATTATAAACATCACTGAGACTTGGCTTTCAACGACATGCTAGATCCTGAGGTAGAAGTCAATGAAATGTTGGTCATCCGGATGGATCATCCGTCTTGCGGTGGCAGTGTTGCTACATAATATCGTGATGGTGTGAAATGCAAGGCCCTTACCAAACGGTCCCTTGTTATTCTAGATGTATTTTTGACCGAATTCAGCTAGATGGTCGAGAGGGTGGATCCCAGAAGAAAATGCGTGTTGCTTGCCAGTAAGTAGTTGTACCTAGGCCACCGAACTCCTCCGCATACAACGATAACATTATGTTAAATGCTCACCATTATGGTTTGTTCACAAACACTCACTATCATATAACGTGTGATTTCAATGTACCTCAATAGTCGCCTTTTCCCTAGTGAAGCATCATTCACAAAAATCGATATGGCTCTTTTGAGAACTATGTGTATTGACCAACCATCGATTCTAGACATAATCCTGACTAATGAACAGTTGACGGTTGAGTCAGTAGCATACATTCCTTCACTAGGCTGTAGCGACCATTCAGTCGTAAAGTTTGGTTATGTGTGCTATGCCAGCATTTTTGATGATGGACCAGAAACTAAACATATTATTACGGATTATTCCAAGCTTTGCAAATTAGCGACAACTGTTGCCTTGGCCTTACAGCTGCACAGTTCGGCGAACTCCGCAGAAAGATAAGATTAACTGGGTCAAACAATCGGCCTCAAAAGTTGTACCATTATGAGCGTCACGCCGGACCAGAATTGAAACCGAAGCAAAACACGTAAGTGGATCAACTTGTGAGTTGCTATTTGGGGGTAACATGCGATAAGCCTATGTGATAGCATATGAGCAAATTACAAAACAATCAGAAACTACCGCGCATCACTCAGGAGGATCGAAAACGAGTGTAAAACCAGACTGTTTAGAGGTATGTCAATGACAAAAGAAGCATTGCGCCTGGAATACCACCATACAAGAAGACTAGTAGTCTAATGACTACTGCCCTGGATATGATAAAGATTCTACTTTAGGATACAGATATCACGAAACTTCCCTACAGTCAAATCCCAGTAAATGTTATTGTTTCCTCGAGCGTCACCCCTACCAGATCAGCTATTGCAAGTAAATTAGGGTCGCCAAAGAGAAACAGTGCCATTATAATTGGTAAGAGCGGCCCAAGATTGCTTAAAGTTATTGCTGTCCCCATAGCAGTACCAACGGCAGCATTTTTCAGTGCCTGCTTGGATCCCCTGCACGCTCATTTGAGTGGAAAATGGAATAATCACTCCGAAACACAAAATAGGTAAGCAATCGAATCTTAGCAACATGCTGTTTTACCAAAGGTGATACAATCGGTAATCCCAAATGAACTGACGCACTATTTTGAAGGCCTGAAAATAATGTCGAATGTCCAACTTGGTTTCGGGAACGAACGATCTTGACTCACCAAGCTATTGTTTACTGTGGGCTTATGGACCAGGGCGGCTGATGGAAGAGTCCCCATGGATTAGAGTTACTTAGAATTTTCTAAGTCATTCGTCAGGGTAAATCACTTCGTTTACCACAAGCTTGCCGGCCAGTTATCAGCGGTCTCCTGCTTACCTTGTTGTTAGAGTACTACAAGATAGAACAACCATAAACAGCTGCAACTCACTCCGAAATCTTGTGTGTATGAATGGTTTACCGCAAGGATCCGTCCTCGGTCTGCTACTGTTTTTAGCCTGCAACGATTGCCTTCCGGCTACTGTTATAACCCCGTGACAAATATTTGCAGAGAATACTAAAATATAGAGGGTAATTCGCTTATCATCCGACCATATATATCTCCAAAACTATCTGGACCGGATAAACGAATGGGTAGAAATTAACAATGTCCCACTGAACGCTGCAACGCATCATCTCTCGACGATGCGTAGCAGCATCATTGGCACAAATCTTGTGGGGAAAAACGTCCTGCAACACATGACTACCGGTGGCGACTAAGATATCTTCGTACAAGTAATTCTTGATAACTCGCTCCAATGTGCGAAGAAGAAAATGTGTCGACTTAAAAATTTAGCTTTGAGGGCGAGTTCTCCACTCGTTTGAGTGCTTGCTAGTACTAATGATGCTTAACTGGTATATTCGTCCCCAAACTGAACATGCAAATAAGGTCTGGTGTCCGCGGTTAAAAAGAGATATTCGTCTATTGGAGAGGCCCAAAAGCAGAGCCCAAAAGACCACGCCTAGATTACCTGGGCTCAGCTAAGAACTATGGCTTCTTTTACTCGATGTTTTCTCCACAGAATACCGATGACTTTGCGGAGGTTTCATTCGCACATGCCGGATACTAACTGAGCGCAAGCGCCCATATACACCACTGCTGACCCTAGCCCGTTACAAACGACGCCGAGGCCACCACGTGAAAACCGTAACGTAACGCTCCAGTTTGAGTTGTACTAAGGAGCTTTTCTCTCCAAGAACCTGTTCCTACACATGCGGAAAACACATCAGCCTTCGCGACTTTTGAAAGGCTATAAAAATTCATCTTAGTAATACTACTACTACTAATAGTAATAATAATACTACTTAGTAATAATACTAAAATATAGTGTGATACAATACAATATTTAGACTAGTAAAAATTCACGTTCCAAGTTGGCATATTTTATTTTTAATTTTATTTTGTAACTTCATCCTGCGGGTCTTGTAAACTTATAATTTTTGACCTATCATACCCTACTGAACAATTGAAATCGAGCATCAACCCACGGCAGCTGATCACCGGCTTCTTTTTCTAAAATAAATGCAGCGCTGCATGAGCGCGGTTAAAACTATCAAGTAGTTCGTCCAGGTTGACTTGTTTTACCGCCACGACAACTAAATCCTCTATGCAGCGGTGGCAGTAGTCAAAAGTATTTATCACTGTCTGCATTTTGATTTGCATCAACTTTGCCATGAATACATTTGCTAACAGCGGACCGAAAAGTGATCGCATGGCCATGTTGTTTTTCTACTGATAGTATTTACCATTACGTAGAAACTGCACCATCCAGGTGCAATGCAACAAAAGGCTTATTAACCATCACGTAGGTATACATACGTTTATTTATGACCCACTTAAATCTACATATATATATATATATATATTCGCAGACGCGATAGGTTATTTCTGTCATTGGGACGTTGTTAAAAAGCGAGACACTATAAACGGAGATCTTAGCCTCCGCATAAATTTTGCATCCCTGATGCTTTCAGCGACTTAAATGCAGTCACGCAGGCTGTAAGTTGCAAGCTGTTGTTGCACCGGTTCAATCGTTTCTACAAGCCACTGAGCGACCACATGTATGGGAGTAGACCATAGACAAAATAGAGCGAAGAGAAATGTTGGCTAAACAGTTTCGTTGCAGACGTTTCATCACCAGTCGTGGTGACTTCCTCAGTGCGTTATAAGCACACTGATTTGTTTTGTCGATTCTTACCGACGAGCGAGTGACATTTGAACCTGCTCAGTTCGATTCAGGTCTCGCGACCATTGCTAGTTCCCAGTGTGGGCGCCGCCTCTTTCGACTGATATGCCAGATGATCCACGTAAAATCTTTTCTCGCAGCTGCCTGTATATCGGATCTAAATCGATGCGTTGGTTTATTGAACTGACTGTAGAAAACCAGGCTTCAAGAAATTCTCTTCCTCTCTCTTCCTACTCTCTCTTCCGATTTATTGCTGAGAAATGTTGGCTTTATGGAATTTTGATTGCCCATAAAACCTTCGAAGATTTATGCCAATCGGCTTGAGACTCTCAAACAAAACATCTGCAGCAAACATGCTTGGTCAACACTTCATCCACAGTTTCCGGAGTGAACCATCATTTCATGCGCTTTGTACACAGCTTCCATCACTACCAGGGATAAAACACGTCTCGTTCACTGCAGCCAATAAGATGCAAATGCTAAGATCATTGCGTGTGCACAGCTCACTTTGCGTGGACGACATCAAACCGAAGGCCTTGCAGACAGCGGCCATAAACCTTGCCGAACCATTAGCTCGGTTCTGTCAACGGTGTCTCAAGGAAATGCGGTTTCTCACAATGTGGAAACATGGACTAGTCACTCCTATTTACAAAAGTGGTAATGGTTTGGAGCCCTCGAACTACAGTCAAATCACTGTCCTCCCAGTTTTATCCAAATTATTGGAAAGTATAATTGCAGATGCGCTTATGGGACACCGTGAGAGCAACAACAACCTAGTGTCACAGCAACACAGGTTCTGCCGAAATCGATGCTGCCCTACAAACGTGCTGCTTGCCCGAGCAAAGCTGAACAGAGTCAGCCGATGCCAGCGTGGGAGTCGACGTTATCTACCTAGACTTTTCGAAGGCGTGCGATCGTTTGGACCACGGCATTCTCCTTCACAAGCTTCGAAGCTTTGGAATCGATGACCTAATACTCGCTTGAATCGATAACTTCGTCGCTCAAGGTCAGCTGAAAATAAGAGTCCGCAGCTCCATTTTCGATCCAATTGACGTACAGTATGGGATGCTTCAAGGATCAGTACTGGGACCACGTTTATTCCTAACATTCATTAAATATCTTGCAGTGTAGTGCAGTCGAATTTCTTACTATTTGCATCTGATATCAAAATTTGACATGATATCACGACTTCGGATGATCACATGGCGTTGCAGATTGATCTCGACAGGGCTTATGCGTGGTCATCCGACAACGGGCTCAATTTCAACGTGACCAAGTGCAAAGCCGCAAGCATGCGCCATCAGCTTATCTATGAATATCGACTTGGGTACCAGCAGTTACAACGTGCTTCCCAAGAAAACGACCTCGGGGTGATCGTGCAGGACGTAATTGATTGCTAGAGACCGGCTGAAAGGCAACAAAATAAGCCAGTCAACATCTTGGATTCTTACGGAGGGCTTTCGGCAATTTTGAGCTATCAATCTTTCCGCAAATGCTGAATACATGCGTGAGGAAGCACATGAAATATACGATCCAGGCTTGGCGTCCCTGGAGCAAGCGCGACGTCGATGCACTGCAAGCTGCACAACGTAGAGCGATCAAACTCTTTGGGAGATTGTTTCATCTCTCCTACCAACGCAGACGGCAGTCCCTGAAATTGTACAGTGGTGAATATCGACGTCAGCGAGGAGAGCTAATCATGGTGTACTTAATATTGACGATTCCAACTCACCCATGTCTCATTCTGTTGCAGCTGAACCAAAATACCAACCTGAGAGGCCATCAGCTCAAACTGGCTGCGCACTATATTTGACTTGATGGTCGACGCAATCTTTTAGCACTCCGTGTGCCCCGTACCTGGAATGACCTTCAGCTCTCGTTATTCTTGCCCCTAAAATAATGCTTTTCAAATCGCTTTGATGAAACGCTTTCAAACTGGCATTAATTGATATAGTCCGTTTCACTTGGATGACGAAACAACGCAAACCTAACTGTGGTTAACGGCCCTCTCTGCAACGAGGCAGTGTGGATACTTGCAGAAGTGTCCATGTGATTAGCTTGGATGTAGCTAAACTGGAGTAACCTATCACATCTGTCAAATGAAGAAACAAACGAGTGAGCGTTGTCGTTTCCTTTTTATTTCTCACGCACTTACTGAACTATAACCGTTCTCTAAACTATTTTACGTCTGCACATCCCATTCCCACTTCAAACTATCGTTATGCAGTGGTATAGTTAACTCGGTGGCCGCTTGAAATAACGATTTAATTGTTTGATAAACCAACAAAGTTTAAATTTTTTCCAACCATCCTACGAGACTAGTCAAACACATGAAATTTTACCCGTGATAAATCATTGTTCCTTGTTTTACAAACATGCATTTCGTAATCTGCGTTTTGAATAGTTCCTTGAGGTCCATTTTCCCTGTGTCAAAAATAACTTTGTATCATCACTCAGTATTGCTGCCAAATTATCTTTTTAATCTGTTCCGCCTAGTAGCGCATTCTACAACCTATTTCCGCTCTGCATATGGTGATCTCCGCCTTGCGATTTGGTATCTTCAAAGCATCTATGCGCTTACTTTTTAGAGGTCAATTAATAGGGACGTTATGTTTACGGTACTGGTACAGCTATTAACCAAACGGCGAATAAAAGTTGCATTCAATTGTTTAACCCCATTATATGCTCGCAACATTAATTACTCAATGCATTTTACCTTCCCTGGCCAGTCAGAAGGGAATCATCAGATGTGAACAGCCTCAGGTCAAATCCGTAACTGGGAATTAACACTTTAGCTCGCAGTGCACTTTTATCGTATGAATTCTAAAATAATGATCGATTTTACTTTATATTTTTTTACCCATCCGTGCCATTGTAATGGTCTGAAGATTAATCACTCAAAGCAATTATCCACCAAATGGCAATGTTGTTCTCAAATTTTTCTGACTGGGCCAGCTAGGGATGAACAAAAGGTTCACACAAGCATGAAGCAACGGCCAATCAGTCGAAATGATGATGTCAAGTATAATAAATAGATTAAAGCATATGGATATGCCGATTCAAGTATTCACAAAATAACGATCTAAATTGTTTGGGTTATCAGCATATAGGCGATAAATTTAAGATGCCAGAAATAGACGCAAAAACATATGTGACAAACGCAAAAAATATTAAAGAAACTAACCACATTTTGTTTAGGTGTGGTGTGTAATTAAGTAGCTAATTTAGAACAAGATAAAATTTAGATATTGAAGTAAGTAGTAACAAAATATATCAAACTGATCAGCTGAATTAAAGAAACTCGGCACACAAACACGCGGTTAGTAAATCGAATGCAGGGTCGAAAGCAATGCTTCGACGTTTCTGATTACGTTCTTAGCGGCTTCCATATTCGTTTCGATGCTAGTCCCGATTGACATTGCTCGTGGTGCACCAGACCTGCCTGATTCAGGCACTCACGAGCGAATGTACTACAGCACCATGCACTCGAAGTCGTTGGAATACACACCGTCGGCGTCTGTCACATTCGTACCTGTCATTTCTTCACCGCAGGCATGTGGGCTTTCTTTTGCGCCACTGAGACCGCCTTTGTGATCTGATCGCGCCTTACATGGCGATCAACCGCCTTCGATTCCCAACACCTGAAATCAACATTAGAATGTGATAGGCTCACCTTGATCATGTGTTGGTAACGAAGCTTCGGTTTCCCCACATGACGCTTCCCCACACTCAGCTTAGCAAATAACATCGGGTCCGTTATCCGCGTCGAATCTATACGGCACAGAGGCTCGAGGCACCTCAGGTGTCTCAATAAAAGTATGCAATCCACTGCGTACATTGGACTTTGACGCAACACCGTGTCTACAACTCTGTCGCACCAACCAATGCGCAGAATCCGTCGTAAATACGGTCGATGGAACCGCTCGACATATCGCACATTCTACCGGTATCTCGTCAACGTTTCGCTGTAGTATAGAACGGACAACACCATGTATTTGAAGACAATCAACTTCGTGCCAGCGGTAAGCTGGTGGTTGTTCCGCCCTCGGTATTCTAGCTTCCCGAATGCAGCCGCTGCCTTCGATACGCGGATAGAAAATGCAAGGCATATTTGCGATTCAGTTAAAACCCCCACCAAAAACAGCAGGAACCTCGATGTGGTTTCCAATACTTGATCAACAATGCTGATTTAGGGCATCATTGCATAGCGCACCTCCGGTGAACGCAGCAAGAGACAGACAATTTGCTCGCGTTTATGGTGAGCCCTAATTTCGCCGCTATGCAAGTCAGAGCATTAGTCATTTGGTGCATTTCATACGCGCTGTGTGCACATAACGCACAGTAGTTGGCGAACAGCAACATAGGGATAGTTGTCTCAGAGAATAGGTATTTCGCACCAAAAGGAAGGACATTCAGCAACGCATCAACACTGCGGGTTCCACACGAACACCGTAAGCGGAAGCTGAATTAACTGTACACATCCCCACGGCATGCTGATCTATAGAAAACAGAGTAAGAGCTGAGACACATCCTTGCTTCATATCAAAAACAACTTCATAGTCATCCGAGGTCTGTCCACTCAGCTGTACCCTCAACCACATAGCACTGTGCAGACATCCAATTAAACTTACATACTTACTCGGAAAACCAAACTTACCCAACACCTGCCATAATGCCTCGTGGTACAGCGCATCGAATGCTTTGGTGAAATCAAAAAACAGAGAGTATAAAGACTGATGTCGCTCCCTGCACTTTTCCTGCAACTGATGAGTCGTAAAAACCACATCGATGGTACTGCGACCCGAAAGGAATCCACATTGCTCTTCCGCAAGATTCAATTCCAACCTGGACTGACGAGGCGGATGAGCAAGATTTGGGCATCTACGTTGCTCACACAACTAAGCAGGTTGATGACATGATAATTCGTGACACAATGCTTGCTTCCTTTGCGCTTGTACAGTGGTAGCACAAAACAGGCTTCAGTTCAGAAGGCAATTCTTTGCAATCCACAAGGGTTGCACCAAGTGGTGCAGCGTTCACCAGCGCGGGTCCGCTGTGTTTAGATACTTCAGGTTGGATACCGTCAGCACCAGCACACTTACCGTCTCTCAGCTGAGCAAGTGCTCTGCGTCTCATACAGTTTCAGCGTCTCCGCCAGAATCACATTCACTTCGTGCTGCTTCAGGCAGTTTAAGGTAGTCCTGTCAAACTCGGAACGGCTGTTCAAGCGACAATCAACGTTATTTCGCCAAAAGTGCATTACCTCTGCAGTCTGTGTGCAGGTAGCGCCCAAACTATCGTCAAGCAGCGTCCTCAGTGGCTCCAAACTCAGTCCATACACAGCTTTCAATTAGTCAAATAATTCATTGTGTTGGCGTCATTCGGCGTAGCATTCCATCTGCTTCGCCTTCTCCGTCCACCATGCACTTATATGCGACGGAGCGCACGGGTCAGTCGCCATCGAATTCTACGAAACCGACTCTTCTTCCCCATGTCACCTGGGTCTCTCAAATGTGCAGCAAATGCGGCACTTTTTTCAGACACCAATGCTCCAATCGTCACATTCTTCTCATCAAATTAATCGGGAAACTTGTAGAATGCGCGACCGATGGTCTCTTCGGCAGCAGCTTTCACCTGGTCGCGAACATGGTGTCACAGGCGCGCATTCATCGCCTTTTCCAGCACCATTCTCTTCTCCACAGTACCTAGGGAAAGAAGGTTATATTTCCAACGATTCACGGCAGGAGGGTAATACACAGATTTACGCAAATATATGTACAATTTGGTACGCAGCAACTTGCGATCAGTGCCACAGCTCCACGCAGTACACGTGTCACGCGCACTTTACGCAAGTTGCATTGACGTACAGTCGAAAAGACTAGCATTTGAGCGTGAGCAGTCCTTTGGTGCGTACAAGTTCCTATATCACTCGCAATCAGTGCAACCCGAGTATTCACGATCTTCAGACCGTGAGTGGCACAAAATCAGAGTAGCCTGTCACCGTTCGCATCCGCTGAACCAATGCCATGCAGACCGATGCTATTTGTCCTCACCGATGCATAACGCCCAACGCGCGTGTTGAAATCACCCCGCAGAAACAATCTGTCGCTCCCCGGTACAGACCGCATCACGGAGGATAGCTGCGTTCAAAATGGATCATCAGGATAACACATGGTATTTGTTTATAAAAATGTCAAACTTACCTGTTCCGAATCGTGGGCCAACAGTAATCAATCGGGCGCTGATGCCAGTTGGTTCACCCACCAGCTAGCCATTCATGCGATCGGATAGAGCAAATCCGACCCAATGTTTAAGTGGGGTTGAGGTGGAATTTCCCATTCAGTAGCGTATAGCCGGCACAAACTTCATGCAGCTTACCTTGCTCAGCGAGCCGGGTCTCGCTGAGCGCCAGTATAACGATCGTGTAGCTCAGCAGTTCCATGGCGACCGGTGCTGTGGGTCGCTCGGGGCGCTCACTCGAGTTCCAGTCCAGTATTGTGCGTACCTTACAGCATGCCATGTTGAGTGCTTTCGGCGCAGGCATACGATTTTCTTAATGGGCAATCGCACGCGTGGTGGTTGTTGTGCTTCGGAGGTTTGCATGTGTGACTCCGCCCGAAGCTTTAGGCTCTAAAGCTTTGGGAGCAGATCCAGCTCAGGAGTGTGTAGCTACCCAGAGTGATCTGCTTGAGGTCGGTCAAACAGCCTTTAAAGTTTTCGAACAATTCATAAGTGTTTTGCGACCGTAGTAGGATACGCACCTGCGACCACAGTCAGGCGCAGGAGGGTTTTAGTGGATCCGCACCAATTTGCCCAAGAACTGCGTTGCTTTAGGCGGGCAGTAGCAAACCATTGAGCAACCGGAGATGCACTTCCATCGTCAGAGACAATGCGTGGCTCTCGTGCTGTACGCTAATCAAACTGTGAACATATACTCCGCATTGTTGGGTATAAAGGGAAGTAAGACATCGACCGCCTCCTAACCTCCGAAGAGGAAGAGGTTTGGACAAGTTTACTAGCAGGGCGCCCACACAAGTGAGGAGAACGTCTCGGATCCTCAGCAAAAGCTGTTGATTAAATTACACAAGATATTCAGCTGGTCAAAAACGCTCGTTTTATGACTCGTGCGGATCTGTGAGTCCTGGCTCATATATGGAAGTATGACGTAAAACAAGATTCACCAAGCGGTCGCCAATAGGAGGCGTTAGGACACCAGCTCTAGGTACAACAAAAGTGCGGGGAACATATATAAAAATCTAGCCACCAAAGGCCGCAGCGTACCATAGCCTGTCGCGCCAAAAATAAGCATAGCAAGAAGCATTCATCCAGGACTGTCCACTAAATGGAAGGCTACAAGAGAAAAAGAATAACATTATAATAAATCGAAATGCCTGCAATCGCGCAGGAATGTCGTAAAAGTGCCTGTACCATTTACCTTAACCGTAGATAGAGCAAAGGCATTATAACGACTGATACAAGGAGAAGGAAGTTATGAAGTCAGATTAGAACACAATATATGTGGCCCGGACCGGAGTAATTTGAGAAAGCGTCCACCAAGTAATGAGACGATATTCGAAGAAATAAAGTACGTGCATGCAAGTAGGTCCAGCGAGGAAAACAGAAACGCTACACACAGCGGAAATGCATACGGAATTTGCGATATCGGTCGAACCTAAGTAGCTGAAAAAGGAGGATGTGGCGACATATTTTCGTGTTGGCGAACAGCATCAGCAGGTCTGTTCGTGTTAGAGTGATCACCGTTAGCTTCGCATCAACCCATATGCGCTAGAGAGAATGTTAACTTGTAAAATAGCGCGATTAATCAGCTCAATCAATGGTTTCGTTTTGCTTTTCACCAGAGTCACTCAGGCGAACAGCAACTAATACCGATTAGCTTCAATGGACTACAGCGCGTCATCTAAATACTATGTTTCTTCGACAGGGGTACTTGCTTTTCGTGATTCCGATCTGATGCGTGGAGTCCCAATTGAGTTTATCTAACAACAGTTTAGGGTCTTTGGTGTTTCCGACATTTTAGATATTAACATAAGCAGTGGAAGCAATGTAAGAGATGGTTCTATCATGACTATAACAGCCTTTTTTGAAATGCGTGGTAATTCAGACACACAGTGGCGTCGGCATCTCAAAGCCAGGGTTGGTGAAGTTCATCGGAAGTCAAGCTGTGCACATCGATAGTTCGTGTTCCCTCGATACCCGATCAAAAAGAACCATGTCACCTAATATGAATTTGTGAGTGTACCAACTACAGGTCTTTTTTGAACCACGTGGTGAAATATAAAACGTAAGCAGAGCGGGAGTTCAAGGTTGGCACACACGAATACAGAACAAATTTTGTGCGATTCTCACCGGGTATACTGTGTGGTGAACTTTAACAGATGAAGTTTCAGTGTGTTTTGTGGAACAGTCACAGCATTTGGCAACAAACGTGAGTAAACTTACTCATGGCACAACATGTCGTTATCAAATTTTCACGTGGACGCAGAGGCGGTCAACCGTATACGCCCATGTTTTCTAGTCTCAGTTGGTAGGGAGGATGAGACAGCTTCTTTACATCTGTGGCCTCTTTTCGCTATGATATCTTTAGTGCGGCTACCGATTCGCCAAGATTGTCAGGCACGGATGGCGTGTTTTGGATCGGGTCTTATATAGGATTGAGAAGCGGAGATAAGCTGAACCTGTGAGAGTGTCCGAATACTTTCCACTATTGGCTAAGGGGTTGTTTAACTTTCTTGATGTCTCCTCTATCTGACCTGAACGTTCAAACTCGTATTTTACTATCATTCATACATTGCGTTCGACAGAGTTGCGCCGCAAATTCAGATTATCCAGCATGTACTTGGGAATGCAGTAACTATGTATACTCATTGTCTTACCCTCGGCAGTGTTCAACTGAAACAGTTTCTTAATTGTCCACTTATATACCCTATGGAAATGATTCCGCAGTGCAACATGGTCACTTGTTACCCCGAAGACCTGCCGCAACATGAGCGCATCAGCAAGAAGAAGTACATTTGTAGGGACTGCTTTGCGAAATCGGTTAGGTTGTAAAACTATGCTCTTTATCCCATCATCCACCGTTGGACTACCTAAACATCCTTGAGGGTTTCAGACCAAAGGGAGCGTATATATAACGTATTTGTGATTTAGGACCAAATTTTCCGGGATGCATGCTTTCCTGGTGCATTTGCATTGCACAAAATCAAATTTCCTAAATGTTTCAGTTGAGAACAAGGGACCGAAGGTAAACAACTTTGTTCGATGAATTCATCGTCAGACCTTTACAATCATATGGGTAAAGAGCAATGGTAGCAACAGTGGTTTCGATCAGTTCAAATGAAATTGAATCACGTGCCAACCAGGGGCATAAACCAGCAATAAACATAACCGATAAGCGCAAACTAGTGCAAAGATGTAGTCAAATGATTGCTTCTGGCCTCCGAATCGTCCAGTTTATCTGGCCAGGTTAACTTAAGAACTACACTCAGTTTCTTTTGTGAATACTGATCGCCTCAGCTGTAGTGAGGGTGCGGAGGCGCAGGACTTTCGATTGGAGTGGCGGAGCCTTGTAGAGTAATCGAAAGGCGCGGACTGGATCGACTTCATGCCTACTATCAAATCGATCATCCATAACAGATCTAGTTATAGCCCCGGTACCGCCTCGACGTGGCTTCTTGTCATTGGAAAGTACCAACAAGTGTGCTATCCTGTTGTATTTTGACGAATCTGCAATATTTACGTTTACCATTAAATAGATAATGCCACCGTGATTCCAAACCGCTTGAACCCCCTTTTTCGGGTTTTTTGGAGCACCCGCCGTGTGTCTTGCATTGAGATGCGCAATCTCACTAGTGGCGGCGGTTGACTTGGAAGTCAGCCTCTGCCAATACGGTCATTGGGACCGTCACCGAAGTGGAGGGTTTCGGTGTGTCTCTCTCCTATCTCTGCACTCCTATACACGGCAGTGAACCGTATGGGAGTGCAGGGATAGGAGAGAGCCACACCGAAACTCGCCACTTGAACCCCACTTCCCTTATCAAGAAACAGTTGGCGAAACTGCCTGAGCTTTTCGGTAAAATGCATGTCTGCCACCTTGTTTTTATGCGCGGATGTCATGCGGCTGAGAAAAACTAAGCCCGCGTAAATACATTTGTCTCTTCCAATAACTTATAGCACCAAATGAGGTATGAGGAAATGCTGGGGTGGTCTAACCCAAGTGAACAGTATAAAAGATGAAACTTCTTTTTTAAATCAGAAGGGATTCACTGTCGCACAAAGGCGGCCGCTTTGGGGCGGGGTTTGCTTGACCACAGAACGTGTGTAAGGCAGGAAACTCGTGCTGTATTTTGCCGAGTTTGTTGACGTATTTATGAACTAACCTGGAGTTTAAACAGGATTTCACCACCATATTCTGTTGGTGCTTTCGCTTAGTATCATCTACCAAGCTTACACAGTGATTCTTTCTGATGGTGTACGCTTCTTAGATTTTGTCACGCCCTACATCCTTGCACGTCTGCTACATAGAACCATCTCTAATGAGTTGACAATTTCTCGTCATATTTCTTATGCTGCAGTTTACTCTCCTTGAGTATAAGGCTGTTTCTGCATGCACTTGTTACTAGCTTATCAATTTGTTTGACGAAATGCTGTATCAGACTCCACTTAAACTCTAGATATCAATACTCACCTCTCCGCTACTGCAAACCTCTTGGTGAGTCATGTAAGTTGCGCGTTATTTATCGACACCATAGATTCATCATCTATTTCAAACATAACAAGTCCATGAGCATTCAATTATTTCACCTGCCACAAACCATTGTTCCATAGGAGGATTATGTAACTAGTAGTGCTCATTATTTTGCATTGATGACGGTGGTAAGAACGACATAATTCCTTTCGAGTAAACTCTCATCAGATCCCCACTTTTACACGGCAAGGGTTGTGGATTGTAAGCATCAACTCGTGCTGGAGATTGATAGCGCAGTTACTTTCACATTCAAAATGATAGCATTGTATTGGGGTTTAGACAGTATGACAAATGAACACAGGAGAACTGGCAAATGGAACATTGCACATCCAATGTAAATAGACTCCAACTAACTTATAGACGATTAACCTATGCCTTCATCTTGTGATGTCAGTTGTAAGAAATGCTTTCGCGCACACTATCACGGCTTTAGATGGTGGAAGTATATAGCCGCGACAATAGACAGGAGCTGCATGTGGAAGTCTTGCGGAAAGCGTTCCAGAAAATAGTAGTGGTCTGGTGGCGGCTTGCAAATGAAATAGTGGCTGGTAAATTGCGGTTTTCATATTGCAGGACACTGGAGCGTGAGCCACGCTGTATCGCGTTTAGATATCAGTCGTGGCAGCAAAGCCACTGTCACCGTTAGCTCAATGGTCTAATTCGCTGAAAGTAAGAGTAAGGTCATGCGTTCGAATCCGGTAGGATTCGGCCGGTGCGCGGCACTAACGAGCCCAAGCGGGACAAACGTCCGTCCATCGCTTTCCTGGATTTCTGGTGGCTATCAGACTATGTATAACTACGACGAATGCTCAATAAAATCTGACTATCACTCATTAACCTGAATAGTTAGTAGCTCGCAGGAGATATACGTCTGCAGTCTGCAACAAACACGGACACATCTTTTCAGTTGAAGGGAAATATAATAATAATTATTATTAAAAGCAATACATAATACAGCTTTGTGGAACCGCATTTCGCTTTCGCAGGACTACTACGGGAAGTGTTGAAGATAAGCACGGGTGTGGTCAACTCAATGTTTAGAACACCGTTGTCATTATTTAGGTGCAACACGTGAAAGTTTCCTTCGGAACTCAAGATGCAACGGACATAGATGTGTGTTCGTTACTGCCCGAAGTACAATCTGTCGTTATTTTTTTAACCGTGGGTTCCTCCTTGTTGAATACGAGGTACAGAAATTAAGGATTTTTAGTAGCTTTGTATCTTGCAAGTTTGTAAAACGGTTAACTAGCGATTAGCTCCTGTTAGTCCAATTAACAGTGTTCGTGCAGATTGACTGGCAGATTTTAGTTGTGATAACTGAAGTCACCCATCGAAAGATTATCGTCGTGATCTAACCAGGATAGTCTTAAAATCCCAAATGAGGCGAATTCACGTTTCTAAAATGGATGAGTGTATACACTTAACCCACCAAACATGCATTACCGCATTTCAGATGAAGAGAACGCATGGACAAGATAAACATCAAGATCATGAATAAGATTATGGTTTAGAGAACTGTGATAGTAAGTTGGCAACCAATCTTGTGGGCGTAATTCTCTGCTGAGATACTCTAAAGGAAAGCACAACGAAACCATCAAGCGAGCTGCTTAATCGCAGAAATATGGTATTTAGAAGACGCGCTGTAGTCCATTGAAGCTAATCGGTATTAGTTGCTGTTCGCCTGAGTGACTCTGGTGAAAAGCAAAACGAAACCATTGATTGAGCTGATTAATCGCGCTATTTTACAAGTTAACATTCTCTCTAGCGCATATGGGTTGATGCGAAGCTAACGGTGATCACTCTAACACGAACAGACCTGCTGATGCTGTTCGCCAACACGAAAATATGTCGCCACATCCTCCTTTTTCAGCTACTTAGGTTCGACCGATATCGCAAATTCCGTATGCATTTCCGCTGTGTGTAGCGTTTCTGTTTTCCTCGCTGGACCTACTTGCATGCACGTACTTTATTTCTTCGAATATCGTCTCATTACTTGGTGGACGCTTTCTCAAATTACTCCGGTCCGGGCCACATATATTGTGTTCTAATCTGACTTCATAACTTCCTTCTCCTTGTATCAGTCGTTATAATGCCTTTGCTCTATCTACGGTCGAGCTAAGGTATCACTTGGTCCTACACCTTTTTGCATTCTTGATATTTTTGTGTCATTTTATTCTCTTGCAAATCATCTGACAGACTGGATTATGTGTATATGCTCTTGTCTGATGCTATAAATTGTAAAATTTTTCATAGGAATAATGATTCCAGACCAAACCATTGTTTAAAACGCTGAGGGAATCAAATGTCTGAATCCTATTATCTGCTATCTTCCCATGTCCAATAACGTACGACGCAGAACTTTTGTTTATTCGTGGGTATTTTTAAACGGCTCTGTAAGTGAAAGCGGATTGTTGACTGTCGGTTGGTGTTCCACTCAGAAGAAAAGCGCATACAAATCAAGTGAAGGGAATAGGGCAATCTTTCAGTGGGTTGAGAAGTAGCACATCAAGTGCATGCTCATTTGAATGTAGCATATCAAGGACAGTTCGTGCGTTTCCCGGGTCAAAAGATTACTTTACTCATGTTACTTGATTGACCGTACAGATTAGTACGTTCTTACTGCTCGAAAGATAATCTACATGCATCGTTTTGAACATGGCATGGCTGTGTTAAAGGGTAGTTTTGATGTGACCGCGGAAGGTGTCGAACCGCTTAATCCATCGGACGTGAGCGATAATCCGGAACACGATGCTGAATTGCCCATCTTCTAGTATTTATCTCCATAAAATGTCATTCATCTCTGTGTGGAGTATCTCAGAGTTACCCTGCAGTGGTACGTCTCAAATTGTTTGTGATTATACTTGTTAATACTTACAATTACTAGTAGGTGGTTTCCTGGCCAGTACTACAAGCGCTAAATTCTTTCTGCTCAAGGACAAATGGAACATTACGTTTGCTGGATTTAGCTGC